>JAXLNO010001830.1:0-21722 GCA_038087875.1 Malacoraja senta | reverse complement strand
CCGGGAATTTCGCCATAAATCCGGCAAGGTCGCCACATTCCCGGCAAGGTCGCCATAAATCCGGCAAGGTCGCCGCAAATCCGGCAAGGTCGCCACATTTCCGGAAAGGTCGCCATAAATCCGGCAAGGTCGCCACAAATCCAGCAAGGTCGCCACAAATGCGGCCAGGTCGCCACATTTCCGGCAATGTCGCCATAAATCCGGCAAGTTCGCCACAAATCCGACATGGTCGCCATAAATCCGGCAAGGTCGCCACATTTCCGGCAAGATCGCCATAAATCCGGCAAGGTCGCCACAAATCCGCCAAGGTCGCCACATTTCCGGCAAGGTCGCCATAAATCCGGCACGGTCGCCACAAATCCGGCAAGGTCGCCACATTTCCGGCAAGGACGCCATAAATCCGGCAAGGTCGCCACAAATCCCACAAAGTCGCCATAAATCCGGCAAGGTCGCCACAATTCCGGCAAGGTCACCACAATTCCGGCAATGTCGCCACATCCCCGGCAAGGTCGCCATAAATCCGTCAAGGTCGCCACAAATCCGTCAAGGTCGCCACATTTCAGGCAAGGTCGCCACATTTCCGGCAAGGTCGCCATATTTCCCGCTAGGTCACCATAAACCCGGCAAGGTCGCCACAAATGCGGCAAGGTCGCCATATTTCCGGCAAGGTCGCCATTAATCCGGCAAGGTCGCCACAAATCCGGCAAGGTCGCCACAAATCCGGCAAGGTCGTAATATTTCCGGCAAGGTCGACATAAATCCGGCAAGGTCGCCCCAAATACGGCAAGGTCGCCATATTGCCGGCAAGGTCGCCATAAATCCGGCAAGGTCGACACAAATCCGGTAAGGTCGCCACATCCCCGGCAAGGTCGCCATAAATCCGTCAAGGACGCCACAAATCCGTCAAGGTCGCCACATTTCGGGCAAGGTCGCCAATAATCGGGCAAGGTCGCCACAAATCCGGCAAGGTCGCCACATTTCCGGCAAGGTCGCCATTAATCCGGGAATTTCGCCATAAATCCGGCAAGGTCGCCACATTCCCGGCAAGGTCGCCATAAATCCGGCAAGGTCGCCGCAAATCCGGCAAGGTCGCAACATTACCGGCAAGGTCGCCATAAATCCGGCAAGGTCGCCGCAAATCCGGCAAGGTCGCCACATTTCCGGCAAGGTCGCCATATTTCCCGCTAGGTCACCATAAACCCGGCAAGGTCGCCACAAATGCGGCAAGGTCGCCATATTTCCGGCAAGGTCGCCATTAATCCGGCAAGGTCGCCACAAATCCGGCAAGGTCGCCACAAATCCGGCAAGGTCGTAATATTTCCGGCAAGGTCGACATAAATCCGGCAAGGTCGCCCCAAATACGGCAAGGTCGCCATATTGCCGGCAAGGTCGCCATAAATCCGGCAAGGTCGACACAAATCCGGTAAGGTCGCCACATCCCCGGCAAGGTCGCCATAAATCCGTCAAGGTCGCCACAAATCCGTCAAGGTCGCCACATTTCGGGCAAGGTCGCCAATAATCGGGCAAGGTCGCCACAAATCCGGCAATGTCGCCACATTTCCGGCAAGGTCGCCATTAATCCGGGAATTTCGCCATAAATCCGGCAAGGTCGCCACATTCCCGGCAAGGTCGCCATAAATCTGGCAAGGTCGCCGCAAATCCGGCAAGGTCGCAACATTTCCGGCAAGGTCGCCATAAATCCGGCAAGATCGCCACAAATCCAGCAAGGTCGCCACAAATGCGGTCAGGTCGCCACATTTCCGGCAATGTCGCCATAAATCCGGCAAGTTCGCCGCAAATCCGACATGGTCGCCATAAATCCGGCAAGGTCGCCACATTTCCGGCAAGATCGCCATAAATCCGGCAAGGTCGCCACAAATCCGCCAAGGTCGCCACATTTCCGGCAAGGTCGCCATAAATCCGGCAAGGTCGCCACAAATACGGCAAGGTCGCCACATTTCCGGCAAGGACGCCATAAATCCGGCAAGGTCGCCACAAATCCCACAAAGTCGCCATAAATCCGGCAAGGTCGACACAAATCCGGTAAGGTCGCCACATCCCCGGCAATGTCGCCATAAATCCGTCAAGGTCGCCACAAATCCGTCAAGGTCGCCACATTTCGGGCAAGGTCGCCAATAATCGGGCAAGGTCGCCACATATCCGGCAAGGTCGCCACATTTCCGGAAAGGTCGCCATTAATCCGGGAATTTCGCCATAAATCCGGCAAGGTCGCCACATTCCCGGCAAGGTCGCCATAAATCCGGCAAGGTCGCCGCAAATCCGGCAAGGTCGCCACATTTCCGGAAAGGTCGCCATAAATCCGGCAAGGTCGCCACAAATCCAGCAAGGTCGCCACAAATGCGGCCAGGTCGCCACATTTCCGGCAATGTCGCCATAAATCCGGCAAGTTCGCCACAAATCCGACATGGTCGCCATAAATCCGGCAAGGTCGCCACATTTCCGGCAAGATCGCCATAAATCCGGCAAGGTCGCCACAAATCCGCCAAGGTCGCCACATTTCCGGCAAGGTCGCCATAAATCCGGCACGGTCGCCACAAATCCGGCAAGGTCGCCACATTTCCGGCAAGGACGCCATAAATCCGGCAAGGTCGCCACAAATCCCACAAAGTCGCCATAAATCCGGCAAGGTCGCCACAATTCCGGCAAGGTCACCACAATTCCGGCAATGTCGCCACATCCCCGGCAAGGTCGCCATAAATCCGTCAAGGTCGCCACAAATCCGTCAAGGTCGCCACATTTCAGGCAAGGTCGCCAATAATCGGGCAAGGTCGCCACAAATCCGGCAAGGTCGCCACATTTCCGGCAAGGTCGCCATTAATCCGGGAATTTCGCCATAAATCCGGCAAGGTCGCCACATTCCCGGCAAGGTCGCCGTAAATCCGGCAAGGTCGCCGCAAATCCGGCAAGGTCGCCACATTTCCGGCAAGGTCGCCATAAATCCGGCAAGGTCGCCACAAATCCAGCAAGGTCGCCACAAATGCGGCAAGGTCGCCACATTTCCGGCAATGTCGCCATAAATCCGGCAAGTTCGCCACAAATCCGACATGGTCGCCATATATCCGGCAAGGTCGCCACATTTCCGGCAAGATCGCCATAAATCCGGCAAGGTCGCCACAAATCCGCCAAGGTCGCCACATTTCGGGCAAGGTCGCCATAAATCCGGCAAGGTCGCCGCAAATCCGGCAAGGTCGCCACATTTCCGGCAAGGTCGCCATATTTCCCGCTAGGTCACCATAAACCCGGCAAGGTCGCCACAAATGCGGCAAGGTCGCCATATTTCCGGCAAGGTCGCCATTAATCCGGCAAGGTCGCCACAAATCCGGCAAGGTCGCCACAAATCCGGCAAGGTCGTAATATTTCCGGCAAGGTCGACATAAATCCGGCAAGGTCGCCCCAAATACGGCAAGGTCGCCATATTGCCGGCAAGGTCGCCATAAATCCGGCAAGGTCGACACAAATCCGGTAAGGTCGCCACATCCCCGGCAAGGTCGCCATAAATCCGTCAAGGTCGCCACAAATCCGTCAAGGTCGCCACATTTCGGGCAAGGTCGCCAATAATCGGGCAAGGTCGCCACAAATCCGGCAAGGTCGCCACATTTCCGGCAAGGTCGCCATTAATCCGGGAATTTCGCCATAAATCCGGCAAGGTCGCCACATTCCCGGCAAGGTCGCCATAAATCCGGCAAGGTCGCCGCAAATCCGGCAAGGTCGCAACATTTCCGGCAAGGTCGCCATAAATCCGGCAAGGTCGCCGCAAATCCGGCAAGGTCGCCACATTTCCGGCAAGGTCGCCATATTTCCCGCTAGGTCACCATAAACCCGGCAAGGTCGCCACATTTCGGGCAAGGTCGCCAATAATCGGGCAAGGTCGCCACATATCCGGCAAGGTCGCCACATTTCCGGAAAGGTCGCCATTAATCCGGGAATTTCGCCATAAATCCGGCAAGGTCGCCACATTCCCGGCAAGGTCGCCATAAATCCGGCAAGGTCGCCGCAAATCCGGCAAGGTCGCCACATTTCCGGAAAGGTCGCCATAAATCCGGCAAGGTCGCCACAAATCCAGCAAGGTCGCCACAAATGCGGCCAGGTCGCCACATTTCCGGCAATGTCGCCATAAATCCGGCAAGTTCGCCACAAATCCGACATGGTCGCCATAAATCCGGCAAGGTCGCCACATTTCCGGCAAGATCGCCATAAATCCGGCAAGGTCGCCACAAATCCGCCAAGGTCGCCACATTTCCGGCAAGGTCGCCATAAATCCGGCACGGTCGCCACAAATCCGGCAAGGTCGCCACATTTCCGGCAAGGACGCCATAAATCCGGCAAGGTCGCCACAAATCCCACAAAGTCGCCATAAATCCGGCAAGGTCGCCACAATTCCGGCAAGGTCACCACAATTCCGGCAATGTCGCCACATCCCCGGCAAGGTCGCCATAAATCCGTCAAGGTCGCCACAAATCCGTCAAGGTCGCCACATTTCAGGCAAGGTCGCCAATAATCGGGCAAGGTCGCCACAAATCCGGCAAGGTCGCCACATTTCCGGCAAGGTCGCCATTAATCCGGGAATTTCGCCATAAATCCGGCAAGGTCGCCACATTCCCGGCAAGGTCGCCGTAAATCCGGCAAGGTCGCCGCAAATCCGGCAAGGTCGCCACATTTCCGGCAAGGTCGCCATAAATCCGGCAAGGTCGCCACAAATCCAGCAAGGTCGCCACAAATGCGGCAAGGTCGCCACATTTCCGGCAATGTCGCCATAAATCCGGCAAGTTCGCCACAAATCCGACATGGTCGCCATATATCCGGCAAGGTCGCCACATTTCCGGCAAGATCGCCATAAATCCGGCAAGGTCGCCACAAATCCGCCAAGGTCGCCACATTTCGGGCAAGGTCGCCATAAATCCGGCAAGGTCGCCGCAAATCCGGCAAGGTCGCCACATTTCCGGCAAGGTCGCCATATTTCCCGCTAGGTCACCATAAACCCGGCAAGGTCGCCACAAATGCGGCAAGGTCGCCATATTTCCGGCAAGGTCGCCATTAATCCGGCAAGGTCGCCACAAATCCGGCAAGGTCGCCACAAATCCGGCAAGGTCGTAATATTTCCGGCAAGGTCGACATAAATCCGGCAAGGTCGCCCCAAATACGGCAAGGTCGCCATATTGCCGGCAAGGTCGCCATAAATCCGGCAAGGTCGACACAAATCCGGTAACGTCGCCACATCCCCGGCAAGGTCGCCATAAATCCGTCAAGGTCGCCACAAATCCGTCAAGGTCGCCACATTTCGGGCAAGGTCGCCAATAATCGGGCAAGGTCGCCACAAATCCGGCAAGGTCGCCACATTTCCGGCAAGGTCGCCATTAATCCGGGAATTTCGCCATAAATCCGGCAAGGTCGCCACATTCCCGGCAAGGTCGCCATAAATCCGGCAAGGTCGCCGCAAATCCGGCAAGGTCGCAACATTTCCGGCAAGGTCGCCATAAATCCGGCAAGGTCGCCGCAAATCCGGCAAGGTCGCCACATTTCCGGCAAGGTCGCCATATTTCCCGCTAGGTCACCATAAACCCGGCAAGGTCGCCACAAATGCGGCAAGGTCGCCATATTTCCGGCAAGGTCGCCATTAATCCGGCAAGGTCGCCACAAATCCGGCAAGGTCGCCACAAATCCGGCAAGGTCGTAATATTTCCGGCAAGGTCGACATAAATCCGGCAAGGTCGCCCCAAATACGGCAAGGTCGCCATATTGCCGGCAAGGTCGCCATAAATCCGGCAAGGTCGACACAAATCCGGTAAGGTCGCCACATCCCCGGCAAGGTCGCCATAAATCCGTCAAGGTCGCCACAAATCCGTCAAGGTCGCCACATTTCGGGCAAGGTCGCCAATAATCGGGCAAGGTCGCCACAAATCCGGCAATGTCGCCACATTTCCGGCAAGGTCGCCATTAATCCGGGAATTTCGCCATAAATCCGGCAAGGTCGCCACATTCCCGGCAAGGTCGCCATAAATCTGGCAAGGTCGCCGCAAATCCGGCAAGGTCGCAACATTTCCGGCAAGGTCGCCATAAATCCGGCAAGATCGCCACAAATCCAGCAAGGTCGCCACAAATGCGGCCAGGTCGCCACATTTCCGGCAATGTCGCCATAAATCCGGCAAGTTCGCCGCAAATCCGACATGGTCGCCATAAATCCGGCAAGGTCGCCACATTTCCGGCAAGATCGCCATAAATCCGGCAAGGTCGCCACAAATCCGCCAAGGTCGCCACATTTCCGGCAAGGTCGCCATAAATCCGGCAAGGTCGCCACAAATACGGCAAGGTCGCCACATTTCCGGCAAGGACGCCATAAATCCGGCAAGGTCGCCACAAATCCCACAAAGTCGCCATAAATCCGGCAAGGTCGCCACAATTCCGGCAAGGTCACCACAATTCCGGCAATGTCGCCATAAATCCGGCAAGGTCGACACAAATCCGGTAAGGTCGCCACATCCCCGGCAAGGTCGCCATAAATCCGTCAAGGTCGCCACAAATCCGTCAAGGTCGCCACATTTCAGGCAAGGTCGCCAATAATCGGGCAAGGTCGCCACAAATCCGGCAAGGTCGCCACATTTCCGGCAAGGTCGCCATTAATCCGGGAATTTCGCCATAAATCCGGCAAGGTCGCCACATTCCCGGCAAGGTCGCCGTAAATCCGGCAAGGTCGCTGCAAATCCGGCAAGGTCGCCACATTTCCGGCAAGGTCGCCATAAATCCGGCAAGGTCGCCACAAATCCAGCAAGGTCGCCACAAATGCGGCAAGGTCGGCACATTTCCGGCAATGTCGCCATAAATCCGGCAAGTTCGCCACAAATCCGACAAGGTCGCCATATATCCGGCAAGGTCGCCACATTTCCGGCAAGATCGCCATAAATCCGGCAAGGTCGCCACAAATCCGCCAAGGTCGCCACATTTCGGGCAAGGTCGCCATAAATCCGGCAAGGTCGCCGCCAATCCGGCAAGGTCGCCACATTTCCGGCAAGGTCGCCATATTTCCCGCTAGGTCACCATAAATCCGGCAAGGTCGCCACAAATGCGGCAAGGTCGCCATATTTCCGGAAGGTCGCCATTAATCCGGCAAGGTCGCCACAAATCCGGCAAGGTCGCCACAAATCCGGCAAGGTTGTCATATTTCCGGCTAGGTCGCCATAAATCCGGCAAGGTCGCCACAAATCCGGCAAGGTCGTAATATTTCCGGCAAGGTCGACATAAATCCGGCAAGGTCGCCCCAAATACGGCAAGGCCTCCATATTGCCGGCAAGGTCGCCATAAATCCGGCAAGGTCGCCACATTTCTGGCAAGATCGCCATGAATCCGGCAAGTTCGCCACAAACCAGGCAAGGTCGCCACATTTCCGGCGTGGTCGCCATACATCCGGCAGAGTCGCCAAAAATCCGGCAAGATCGCAACATTTCTGTCGAGGTCGCTATAAATCCGTCAGGGTCGCCACATATCCGGCAAGATCGCCACATTCCCGGCGAGGTCGCCAACAATCCGGCAAGGTCGCCATAAATCCGGCGAGGTCGCCATATTTCCGGCCAGGTCGCCATAAATCCGACAAGGTCGGCATAATTCCGGCGAGGTCGCCATATATCCGGCAAAGTCGCCATAAATCCGGCAAGGTCGCCATAAATCTGCAAAGTCACCAAAACACCGGCAAGGTCGCCGTATTTCCGGCACGGTCGCCATAAATCCGGCTAGGACGCCATAAATCCGGCAAGGTCGCCACATCCCCGGCAAGTTCGCCATGAATCCGGCAAGGTCGCCACAAATCCGTCAAGGTCGCCACATTTCAGGCAAGGTCGCCATTAATCCGGGAATGTCGCCATAAATCCGGCAAGGTCGCCACATTCCGGGCAAGATCGCCATAAATCCGGCAAGGTAGCCACAAATCCGGCAAGGTCGCCACATTTCCGGCAAGGTCGCCATAAATCCGGCAAGGTCGCCACAAATCCAGCAGGGTCGCCACAAATGCGGCAAGGTCGCCACATTTCCGGCAAGGTCGCCACATTTCCGGCAAGGTCGCCATTAATCCGGGAATGTCGCCATAAATCCGGCAAGGTCGCCACATTCCCGGCAAGGTCGCCATAAATCCGGCAAGGTCGCCACAAATCCGGCAAGGTCGCCACATTTCCGGCAAGGTCGCCATTAATCCGGGAATTTCGCCATAAATCCGGCAAGGTCGCCACATTCCCGGCAAGGTCGCCATATATCCGGCAAGGTCGCCGCAAATCCGGCAAGGTCGCCACATTTCCGGCAAGGTCGCCATAAATCCGGGAATGTCGCCATAAATCCGGCAAGGTCGCCACATTCCGGGCAAGATCGCCATAAATCCGGCAATGTAGCCACAAATCCGGCAAGGTCGCCACATTTCCGGCAAGGTCGCCATAAATCCGGCAAGGTCGCCACAAATCCAGCAGGGTCGCCACAAATGCGGCAAGGTCGCCATAAATCCGGCAAGGTCGCCACAAATCCGGCAAGGTCGCCACATTTCCGGCAAGGACGCCATAAATCCGGCAAGGTCGCCACAAATCCCACAAAGTCGCCATAAATCCGGCAAGGTCGCCACAATTCCGGCAAGGTCACCACAATTCCGGCAATGTCGCCATAAATCCGGCAAGGTCGACACAAATCCGGTAAGGTCGCCACATCCCCGGCAAGGTCGCCATAAATCCGTCAAGGTCGCCACAAATCCGTCAAGGTCGCCACATTTCAGGCAAGGTCGCCAAATAATCGGGCAAGGTCGCCACAAATCCGGCAAGGTCGCCACATTTCCGGCAAGGTCGCCATTAATCCGGTAATTTCGCCATAAATCCGGCAAGGTCGCCACATTCCCCGCAAGGTCGCCGTAAATCCGGCAAGGTCGCCGCAAATCCGGCAAGTTCGCCACATTTCCGGCAAGGTCGCCATAAATCCGGCAAGGTCGCCACAAATCCAGCAAGGTCGCCACAAATGCGGCAAGGTCGCCACATTTCCGGCAATGTCGCCATAAATCCGGCAAGTTCGCCACAAATCCGAAAAGGTCGCCATATATCCGGCAAGGTCGCCACATTTCCGGCAAGATCGCCATAACTCCGGCAAGGTCGGCGCAAATCCGCCAAGGTCGCCACATTTCGGGCAAGGTCGCCATAAATCCGGCAAGGTCGCCGCAAATCCGGCAAGGTCGCCACATTTTCGGCAAGGTCGCCATATTTCCCGCTAGGTCACCATAAATCCGGCAAGGTCGCCACAAATGCGGCAAGGTCGCCATATTTCCGGAAGGTCGCCATTAATCCGGCAAGGTCGCCACAAATCCGGCAAGGTCGCCACATTTCCGGCAAGGACGCCATAAATCCGGCAAGGTCGCCACAAATCCCACAAAGTCGCCATAAATCCGGCAAGGTCGCCACAATTCCGGCAAGGTCACCACAATTCCGGCAATGTCGCCATAAATCCGGCAAGGTCGACACAAATCCGGTAAGGTCGCCACATCCCCGGCAAGGTCGCCATAAATCCGTCAAGGTCGCCACAAATCCGTCAAGGTCGCCACATTTCAGGCAAGGTCGCCAAATAATCGGGCAAGGTCGCCACAAATCCGGCAAGGTCGCCACATTTCCGGCAAGGTCGCCATTAATCCGGTAATTTCGCCATAAATCCGGCAAGGTCGCCACATTCCCGGCAAGGTCGCCGTAAATCCGGCAAGGTCGCCGCAAATCCGGCAAGTTCGCCACATTTCCGGCAAGGTCGCCATAAATCCGGCAAGGTCGCCACAAATCCAGCAAGGTCGCCACAAATGCGGCAAGGTCGCCACATTTCCGGCAATGTCGCCATAAATCCGGCAAGTTCGCCACAAATCCGAAAAGGTCGCCATATATCCGGCAAGGTCGCCACATTTCCGGCAAGATCGCCATAACTCCGGCAAGGTCGGCGCAAATCCGCCAAGGTCGCCACATTTCGGGCAAGGTCGCCATAAATCCGGCAAGGTCGCCGCAAATCCGGCAAGGTCGCCACATTTTCGGCAAGGTCGCCATATTTCCCGCTAGGTCACCATAAATCCGGCAAGGTCGCCACAAATGCGGCAAGGTCGCCATATTTCCGGAAGGTCGCCATTAATCCGGCAAGGTCGCCACAAATCCGGCAAGGTCGCCACAAATCCGGCAAGGTTGTCATATTTCCGGCTAGGTCGCCATAAATCCGGCAAGGTCGCCACAAATCCGGCAAGGTCGTAATATTTCCGGCAAGGTCGATATAAATCCGGCAAGGTCGCCCCAAATACGGCAAGGTCGCCATATTGCCGGCAAGGTCGCCATAAATCCGGCAAGGTCGCCACATTTCTGTCAAGATCGCCATGAATCCGGCAAGTTCGCCACAAACCAGGCAAGGTCGCCACATTTCCGGCGAAGTCGCCATACATCCGGCAAAGTCGCCAAAAATCCGGCAAGATCGCAACATTTCTGTCGAGGTCGCCATAAATCCGTCAGGGTCGCCACATATCCGGCGAGGTCGCCAACATTCCCGGCGAGGTCGCCAACAATCCGGCAAGGTCGCCATAAATCCGGCGAGGTCGCCATATTTCCGGCCAGGTCGCCATAAATCCGACAAGGTCGGCATAATTCCGGCGAGGTCGCCATATATCCGGCAAAGTCGCCATAAATCCGGCAAGGTCGCCATAAATCTGCAAAGTCACCAAAACTCCGGCAAGGTCGCCGTATTTCCGGCACGGTCGCCATAAATCCGGCTAGGACGCCATAAATCCGGCAAGGTCGCCACATCTCCGGCAAGTTCGCCATGAATCCGGCAAGGTCGCCACAAATCCGTCAAGGTCGCCACATTTCAGGCAAGGTCGCCATTAATCCGGGAATGTCGCCATAAATCCGGCAAGGTCGCCACATTCCGGGCAAGATCGCCATAAATCCGGCAAGGTAGCCACAAATCCGGCAAGGTCGCCACATTTCCGGCAAGGTCGCCATAAATCCGGCAAGGTCGCCACAAATCCAGCAGGGTCGCCACAAATGCGGCAAGGTCGCCACATTTCCGGCAAGGTCGCCACATTTCCGGCAAGGTCGCCATTAATCCGGGAATGTCGCCATAAATCCGGCAAGGTCGCCACATTCCCGGCAAGGTCGCCATAAATCCGGCAAGGTCGCCACAAATCCGGCAAGGTCGCCACATTTCCGGCAAGGTCGCCATAAATCCGGCCAGGTCGGCACAAATCCGGCAAGGTCGCCACATTTGCGGCAATGTCGCCATATTTTCGGCAAGGTCGCCATAAATCCGGCGAGGTCGCCATATTTCCGGCGAGGTCGCTATATTTCCGGCGAGGTCGCCATAAATCGGGAAAGGTCGCCATAATTCCGGCGATGTCGCCATAGTTCCGGCAAAGTCGCCATAAATCCGGCAAGTTTGCCATAAATCTGCAAAGTCGCCATAACTCCGGCAATGTTGTCGTATTTTCGGCACGGTCGCCATCAATCCGGCTACGACGCCATAAATCCGGCAAGGTCGCCATATTTCCGGCCAGGTCGCGTCAAATCCGGCAAGGTCGCCACATTTCCGGCAAGGTCGCCATAGATCCGGCAAGGTCGCCACAAATCCGGCAAGTTCGCAACATTTCCGGCAAGGACGCCATATTTCCCGCTACGTCACCATAAATCCGGCAAGGTCGCCACAAATGCGGCAAGGTCGCCATAAATGCGGCAAGGTCGCCACAAATCCGGCAAGGTCGCCACATTTCCGGCAAGGTCGCCATAAATGCGGCAAGGTCGCCATAATTCCGGCGATGTCGCCATAGTTCCGGCAAAGTCGCCATAAATCCGGCAAGTTTGCCATAAATCTGCAAAGTCGCCATAACTCCGGCAAGGTTGTCGTATTTCCGGCACGGTCGCCATCAATCCGGCTACGACGCCATAAATCCGGCAAGGTCGCCATATTTCCGGCAAGGTCGCCACAAATGCGGCAAGGTCGCCATATTTCCGGCAAGGTCGCCATAGATCCGGAAAGGTCGCCACATATTCGGCAAGGTCGCCACATTTCCGGCAAGGTCGCCATAAATCCGGCAAGGTCGGCACAAATCCGGCAAGGTCGCCACATTTGCGGCAATGTCGCCATATTTTCGGCAAGGTCGCCATAAATCCGGCGAGGTCGCCATATTTCCGGCGAGGTCGCCATAAATCGGGCAAGGACGCCATAATTCCGGCGATATCGCCATAGTTCCGGCAAAGTCGCCATAAATCCGGCTAGTTTGCCATAAATCTGCAAAGTCGCCATAACTCCGGCAAGGTTGTCGTATTTCCGGCACGGTCGCCATCAATCTGGCTACGACGCCATAAATCCGGCAAGGTCGCCATATTTCCGGCAAGGTCGCGTCAAATCCGGCACGGTCGCCACATTCCCGGCAAGGTCGCCATAGATCCGGCAAGGTCGCCACAAATCCGGCAAGTTCGCAACATTTCGGCAAGGTCGCCAGAAATCCGGCATCGTCGCCACAAATCTGGCAAGGACGCCACATTTCCGGCAAGGTCGCCATGAATCCGGCAAGGTCGCCACATTTCCGGCAAGGTCGCCATAAATCCGGCAAGGTCGCCACAAATACCACAAAGTCGCCATAAATCCGGCAAGGTCGCCACAATTCCGGCAAGGTCACCACAATTCCGGCAATGTCGCCATAAATCCGGCAAGGTCGACACAAATCCGGTAAAGTCGCCCCATGCCCGGGAAGGTCGCCATAAATCCGTCAAGGTCGCCACAAATCCGTCAAGGTCGCCACATTTCAGGCAAGGTCGCCATAAATCGGGCAAGGTCGCCACAAATCCGGCAAGGTCGCCACATTTCCTGCAAGGTCGCCATTAATCCGGGCATTTCGCCATAAATCCAGCAAGGTCGCCACATTCCCGACAAGGTCGCCATAAATCCGGCAAGGTCGCCGCAAATCCGGCAAGGTCGCCACATTCCGGGCAAGATCGCCATAAATCCGGCAAGGTAGCCACAAATCCGGCAAGGTCGCCACATTTCCGGCAACGTCGCCATAAATCCGGCAAGGTTGCCACAAATCCAGCAGGGTCGCCACAAATGCGGCAAGGTCGCCACATTTCCGGCAAGGTCGCCACATTTCCGGCAAGGTCGCCATTAATCCGGGAATGTCGCCATAAATCCGGCAAGGTCGCCACATTCCCGGCAAGGTCGCCATAAATCCGGCAAGGTCGCCACAAATCCGGCAAGGTCGCCACATTTCCGGCAAGGTCGCCATAAATCCGGCCAGGTCGGCACAAATCCGGCAAGGTCGCCACATTTGCGGCAATGTCGCCATATTTTCGGCAAGGTCGCCATAAATCCGGCGAGGTCGCCATATTTCCGGCGAGGTCGCTATATTTCCGGCGAGGTCGCCATAAATCGGGCAAGGTCGCCATAATTCCGGCGATGTCGCCATAGTTCCGGCAAAGTCGCCATAAATCCGGCAAGTTTGCCATAAATCTGCAAAGTCGCCATAACTCCGGCAAGGTTGTCGTATTTCCGGCACGGTCGCCATCAATCCGGCTACGACGCCATAAATCCGGCAAGGTCGCCATATTTCCTGCAAGGTCGCGTCAAATCCGGCAAGGTCGCCACATTTCCGGCAAGGTCGCCATAGATCCGGCAAGGTCGCCACAAATCCGGCAAGTTCGCAACATTTCCGGCAAGGACGCCATATTTCCCGCTAGGTCACCATAAATACGGCAAGGTCGCCACAAATGCGGCAAGGTCGCCATATTTCCGGCAAGGTCGCCATAAATCCGGCAAGGTCGCCACAAATCCGGCAAGGTCGCCACATTTCCGGCAAGGTCGCCATAAATCCGGCAAGGTGGGCACAAATCCGGCAAGGTCGCCACATTTGCGGCAATGTCGCCATATTTTCGGCAAAGTCGCCATAAATCCGGCTAGTTTGCCATAAATCTGCAAAGTCGCCATAACTCCGGCAAGGTTGTCGTATTTCCGGCACGGTCGCCATCAATCTGGCTACGACGCCATAAATCCGGCAAGGTCGCCATATTTCCGGCAAGGTCGCCATAAATCCGGCAAGGTGGGCACAAATCCGGCAAGGTCGCCACATTTGCGGCAATGTCGCCATATTTTCGGCAAGGTCGCCATAAATCCGGCGAGGTCGCCATATTTCCGGCGAGGTCGCTATATTTCCGGCGAGGTCGCCGTAAATCGGGCAAGGTCGCCATAATTCCGGCGATGTCGCCATAGTTCCGGCAAAGTCGCCATAAATCCGGCAAGTTTGCCATAAATCTGCAAAGTCGCCATAACTCCGGCAAGGTTGTCGTATTTCCGGCACGGTCGCCATCAATCCGGCTACGACGCCATAAATCCGGCAAGGTCGCCATATTTCCTGCAAGGTCGCGTCAAATCCGGCAAGGTCGCCACATTTCCGGCAAGGTCGCCATAGATCCGGCAAGGTCGCCACAAATCCGGCAAGTTCGCAACATTTCCGGCAAGGACGCTATATTTCCCGCTAGGTCACCATAAATCCGGCAAGGTCGCCACAAATGCGGCAAGGTCGCCATATTTCCGGCAAGGTCGCCATAAATCCGGCAAGGTCGCCACAAATCCGGCAAGGTCGCCACATTTCCGGCAAGGTCGCCATAAATCCGGCAAGGTGGGCACAAATCCGGCAAGGTCGCCACATTTGCGGCAATGTCGCCATATTTTCGGCAAAGTCGCCATAAATCCAGCTAGTTTGCCATAAATCTGCAAAGTCGCCATAACTCCGGCAAGGTTGTCGTATTTCCGGCACGGTCGCCATCAATCTGGCTACGACGCCATAAATCCGGCAAGGTCGCCATATTTCCGGCAAGGTCGCGTCAAATCCGGCAAGGTCGCCACATTTCCGGCAAGGTCGCCATAGATCCGGCAAGGTCGCCACAAATCCGGCAAGTTCGCAACATTTCGGCAAGGTCGCCAGAAATCCGGCATCGTCGCCACAAGTCTGGGAAGGACGCCACATTTCCGGCAAGGTCGCCATGAATCCGGCAATGTCGCCACATTTCCGGCAAGGTCGCCACAAATACCACAAAGTCGCCATAAATCCGGCAAGGTCGCCACAATTCCGGCAAGGTCACCACAATTCCGGCAATGTCGCCATAAATCCGGCAAGGTCGACACAAATCCGGTAAAGTCGCCCCATGCCCGGGAAGGTCGCCATAAATCCGTCAAGGTCGCCACAAATCCGTCAAGGTCGCCACATTTCAGGCAAGGTCGCCATAAATCGGGCAAGGTCGCCACAAATCCGGCATGGTCGCCACATTTCCTGCAAGGTCGCCATTAATCCGGGCATTTCGCCATAAATCCAGCAAGGTCGCCACATTCCCGGCAAGGTCGCCATAAATCCGGCAAGGTCGCCGCAAATCCGGCAAGGTCGCCACATTTCCGGCAAGGTCGCCATAAATCCGGCAAGGTCTCCACAAATCCAGCAAGGTCGCCACAAATGCGGCAACGTCGCCACATTTCCGGCAAGATCGCCATAAATCCGGCAAGGTCGCCACAAATCCGGCAAGGTCGCCACATTTCCGGCAAGGTCGCCATATTTCCCGCTAGGTCACCATAAATACGGCAAGGTCGCTACAAATGCGGCAAGGACGCCATATTTCCGGCAAGGTCGCCATTAATCCGGCAAGGTCGCCACAAATCCGGCAAGGTCGCCACAAATCCGGTAAGGTTGTCATATTTCCGGCTAGGTCGCCGTAAATCCGGCAAGGTCGCCACAAATCCGGCAAGGTCGTAATATTTCCGGCAAGGTCGCCATAAATCCGGCAAGGTCGCCCCAAATCCGGCAAGGTCGCCATATTGCCGGCAAGGTCGCCATAAATCGGGCAAGGTCGCCACATTTCCGGCAAGATCGCCATGAATCCGGCAAGTTCGCCACAAACCAGGCAAGGTCGCCACATTACGGGCAAGATCGCCACAAATCCGGCAAGGTAGCCACAAATCCGGCAAGGTCGCCACATTTCCGGCAAGGTCGCCATAAATCCGGCAAGGTCGCCACAAATCCAGCAGGGTCGCCACAAATGCGGCAAGGTCGCCACATTTCCGGCAAGGTCTCCACATTTCCGGCAAGGTCGCCATTAATCCGGGAATGTCGCCATAAATCCGGCAAGGTCGCCACTTTCCCGGCAAGGTCGCCATAAATCCGGCATGGTCGCCACAAATCCGGCAAGGTCGCCACATTTCCGGCAAGGTCGCCATAAATCCGGCCAGGTCGGCACAAATCCGGCAAGGTCGCCACATTTGCGGCAATGTCGCCATATTTTCGGCAAAGTCGCCATAAATCCGGCGAGGTCGCCATATTTCCGGCGAGGTCGCTATATTTCCGGCGAGGTCGCCATAAATCGGGCATGGTCGCCATAATTACGGCGATGTCGCCATAGTTCCGGCAAAGTCGCCATAAATCCGGCAAGTTTGCCATAAATCTGCAAAGTCGCCATAACTCCGGCAAGGTTGTCGTATTTCCGGCACGGTCGCCATCAATCCGGCTACGACGCCATAAATCCGGCAAGGTCGCCATATTTCCGGCAAGGTCGCCACAAATGCGGCAAGGTCGCCATATTTCCGGCAAGGTCGCCATACATCCGGCAAGGTCGCCACAAATTCGGCAAGGTCGCCACATTTCCGGCAAGGTCGCCATAAATCCGGCAAGGTCGGCACAAATCCGGCAAGGTCGCCACATTTGCGGCAATGTCGCCATATTTTCGGCAAGGTCGCCAGAAATCCGGCGAGGTCGCCATATTTCCGGCGAGGTCGCCATAAATCTGGCAAGGTCGCCATAATTCCGGCGATGTCGCCATAGTTCCGGCAAAGTCGCCATAAATCCGGCTAGTTTACCATAAATCTGCGAAGTCGCCATAACTCCGGCAAGGTTGTCGTATTTCCGGCACGGTCGCCATCAATCTGGCTACGACGCCATAAATCCGGCAAGGTCGCCATATTTCCGGCAAGGTCGCGTCAAATCCGGCACGGTCGCCACATTCCCGGCAAGGTCGCCATAGATCCGGCAAGGTCGCCACAAATCCGGCAAGTTCGCAACATTTCGGCAAGGTCGCCAGAAATCCGGCATCGTCGCCACAAGTCTGGCATGGACGCCACATTTCCGGCAAGGTCGCCATGAATCCGGCAAGGTCGCCACATTTCCGGCAAGGTCGCCATAAATCCGGCAAGGTCGCCACAAATACCACAAAGTCGCCATAAATCCGGCAAGGTCGCCACAATTCCGGCAAGGTCACCACAATTCCGGCAATGTCGCCATAAATCCGGCAAGGTCGACACAAATCCGGTAAAGTCGCCCCATGCCCGGGAAGGTCGCCATAAATCCGTCAAGGTCGCCACAAATCCGTCAAGGTCGCCACATTTCAGGCAAGGTCGCCATAAATCGGGCAAGGTCGCCACAAATCCGGCAAGGTCGCCACATTTCCTGCAAGGTCGCCATTAATCCGGGCATTTCGCCATAAATCCAGCAAGGTCGCCACATTCCCGGCAAGGTCGCCATAAATCCGGCAAGGTCGCCGCAAATCCGGCAAGGTCGCCACATTCCGGGCAAGATCGCCATAAATCCGGCAAGGTAGCCACAAATCCGGCAAGGTCGCCACATTTCCGGCAACGTCGCCATAAATCCGGCAAGGTCGCCACAAATCCAGCAGGGTCGCCACAAATGCGGCAAGGTCGCCACATTTCCGGCAAGGTCGCCACATTTCCGGCAAGGTCGCCATTAATCCGGGAATGTCGCCATAAATCCGGCAAGGTCGCCACATTCCCGGCAAGGTCGCCATAAATCCGGCAAGGTCGCCACAAATCCGGCAAGGTCGCCACATTTCCGGCAAGGTCGCCATAAATCCGGCCAGGTCGGCACAAATCCGGCAAGGTCGCCACATTTGCGGCAATGTCGCCATATTTTCGGCAAGGTCGCCATAAATCCGGCGAGGTCGCCATATTTCCGGCGAGGTCGCTATATTTCCGGCGAGGTCGCCATAAATCGGGCAAGGTCGCCATAATTCCGGCGATGTTGCCATAGTTCCGGCAAAGTCGCCATAAATCCGGCAAGTTTGCCATAAATCTGCAAAGTCGCCATAACTCCGGCAAGGTTGTCGTATTTCCGGCACGGTCGCCATCAATCCGGCTACGACGCCATAAATCCGGCAAGGTCGCCATATTTCCGGCAAGGTCGTGTCAAATCCGGCAAGGTCGCCACATTTCCGGCAAGGTCGCCATAGATGCGGCAAGGTCGCCACAAATCCGGCAAGTTCGCAACATTTCCGGCAAGGACGCCATATTTCCCGCTAGGTCACCATAAATCCGGCAAGGTCGCCACAAATGCGGCAAGGTCGCCATATTTCCGGCAAGGTCGCCATAAATCCGGCAAGGTGGGCACAAATCCGGCAAGGTCGCCACATTTGCGGCAATGTCGCCATATTTTCGGCAAAGTCGCCATAAATCCGGCTAGTTTGCCATAAATCTGCAAAGTCGCCATAACTCCGGCAAGGTTGTCGTATTTCCGGCCCGGTCGCCATCAATCTGGCTACGACGCCATAAATCCGGCAAGGTCGCCATATTTCCGGCAAGGTCGCGTCAAATCCGGCAAGGTCGCCACATTTCCGGCAAGGTCGCCATAGATCCGGCAAAGTCGCCACAAATCCGGCAAGTTCGCAACATTTCGGCAAGGTCGCCAGAAATCCGGCATCGTCGCCACAAGTCTGGGAAGGACGCCACATTTCCGGCAAGGTCGCCATGAATCCGGCAAGGTCGCCACATTTCCGGCAAGGTCGCCATAAATCCGGCAAGGTCGCCACAAATACCACAAAGTCGCCATAAATCCGGCAAGGTCGCCACAATTCCGGCAAGGTCACCACAATTCCGGCAATGTCGCCATAAATCCGGCAAGGTCGACACAAATCCGGTAAAGTCGCCCCATGTCCGGGAAGGTCGCCATAAATCCGTCAAGGTCGCCACAAATCCGTCAAGGTCGCCACATTTCAGGCAAGGTCGCCATAAATCGGGCAAGGTCGCCACAAATCCGGCAAGGTCGCCACATTTCCTGCAAGGTCGCCATTAATCCGGGCATTTCGCCATAAATCCAGCAAGGTCGCCACATTCCCTGCAAGGTCGCCATAAATCCGGCAAGGTCGCCGCAAATCCGGCAAGGTCGCCACATTTCCGGCAAGGTCGCCATAAATCCGGCAAGGTCTCCACAAATCCAGCAAGGTGGCCACAAATGCGGCAACGTCGCCACATTTCCGGCAAGATCGCCATAAATCCGGCAAGGTCGCCACAAATCCGCCAAGGTCGCCACATTTCATGCAAGGTCGCCATAAATCCGGCAAGGTCGCCAGAAATCCGGCAAGGTCGCCACATTTCCGGCAAGGTCGCCATATTTCCCGCTAGGTCACCATAAATCCGGCAAGGTCGCTACAAATGCGGCAAGGTCGCCATATTTCCGGCAAGGTCGCCATTAATCCGGCAAGGTCGCCACAAATCCGGCAAGGTCGCCACAAATCCGGTAAGGTTGTCATATTTCCGGCTAGGCCGTGAATCCGGCAAGGTCGCCACAAATCCGGCAAGGTCGTAATATTTCCGGCAAGGTCGCCATAAATCCGGCAAGGTCGCCCCAAATCCGACAAGGTCGCCATATTGCCGGCAAGGTCGCCATAAATCGGGCAAGGTCGCCATAATTCCGGCGATGTCGCCATAGTTCCGGCAAAGTCGGCATAAATCCGGCAAGTTTGCCATAAATCTGCAAAGTCGCCATAACTCCGGCAAGGTTGTCGTATTTCCGGCACGGTCGCCATCAATCCGGCTACGACGCCATAAATCCGGCAAGGTCGCCATATTTCCGGCAAGGTCGCGTCAAATCCGGCAAGGTCGCCACATTTCCGGCAAGGTCGCCATAGATCCGGCAAGGTCGCCACAAATCCGGCAAGGTCGCCACAAATCCGGCAAGGTCGCCACATTTCCGGCAAGGTCGCCATAAATCCGGCAAGGTCTGCACAAATCCGGCAAGGTCGCCACATTTCCGGCAATGTCGCCATATTTTCGGCAAGGTCGCCATAAATCCGGCGAGGTCGCCATATTTCCGGCGAGGTCGCCATAAATCGGGCATGGTCGCCATAATTCCGGCGATGTCGCCATAGTTCCGGCAAAGTCGCCATAAATCCGGCTAGTTTGCCATAAATCTGCAAAGTCGCCATAACTCCGGCAAGGTTGTCGTATTTCCGGCACGGTCGCCATCAATCTGGCTACGACGCCATAAATCCGGCAAGGTCGCCATATTTCCGGCAAGGTCGCGTCAAATCCGGCAAGGTCGCCACATTTCCGGCAAGGTCGCCATAGATCCGGCAAGGTCGCCACAAATCCGGCAAGTTCGCAACATTTCGGCAAGGTCGCCAGAAATCCGGCATCGTCGCCACAAGTCTGGGACGGACGCCACATTTCCGGCAAGGTCGCCATGAATCCGGCAATGTCGCCACATTTCCGGCAAGGTCGCCATAAATCCGGCAAGGTCGCCACAAATACCACAAAGTCGCCATAAATCCGGCAAGGTCGCCACAATTCCGGCAAGGTCACCACAATTCCGGCAATGTCGCCATAAATCCGGCAAGGTCGACACAAATCCGGTAAAGTCGCCCCATGCCCGGGAAGGTCGCCATAAATCCGTCAAGGTCGCCACAAATCCGTCAAGGTCGCCACATTTCAGGCACGGTCGCCATAAATCGGGCAAGGTCGCCACAAATCCGGCAAGGTCGCCACATTTCCTGCAAGGTCGCCATTAATCCGGGCATTTCGCCATAAATCCAGCAAGGTCGCCACATTCCCGGCAAGGTCGCCATAAATCCGGCAAGGTCGCCGCAAATCCGGCAAGGTCGCCACATTTCCGGCAAGGTCGCCATAAATCCGGCAAGGTCTCCACAAATCCAGCAAGGTCGCCACAAATGCGGCAACGTCGCCACATTTCCGGCAAGATCGCCATAAATCCGGCAAGGTCGCCACAAATCCGGCAAGGTCGCCACATTTCCGGCAAGGTCGCCATATTTCCCGCTAGGTCACCATAAATCCGGCAAGGTCGCTACAAATGCGGCAAGGACGCCATATTTCCGGCAAGGTCGCCATTAATCCGGCAAGGTCGCCACAAATCCGGCAAGGTTGTCATATTTCCGGCTAGGTCGCCGTAAATCCGGCAAGGTCGCCACAAATCCGGCAAGGTCGTAATATTTCCGGCAAGGTCGCCATAAATCCGGCAAGGTCGCCCCAAATCCGGCAAGGTCGCCATATTGCCGGCAAGGTCGCCATAAATCGGGCAAGGTCGCCACATTTCCGGCAAGATCGCCATGAATCCGGCAAGTTCGCCACAAACCAGGCAAGGTCGCCACATTTCCGGCGAGGTCGCCATACATCAGGCAAAGTCGCCAAAAATCCGGCAAGATCGCAACATTTACGTCGAGGTCGCCATAAATCCGTCAAGGTCGCCACATATCCGGCAAGATCGCCACATTCCCGGCGAGGTCGCCAACAATCCGGCAAGGTCGCCACAAATCCGGCAAGGTAGCAATAAATCCGGCGAGGCCGCCATAAATCCGGCAAGGTCGCCACATATCCCGCAAGGTCGCCACAAATCCGGCGTGGTCGCCATTTTTCCGGAAAGGTCGCCACAAATCCTGCAAGGTCGCCATAACCCGGCA
>JAXLNO010001829.1:0-60653 GCA_038087875.1 Malacoraja senta | reverse complement strand
CCGAAATTAGTGGTTCCAGGCAAGCCAAAGGCAGGTTTTCTGGACTTTTCCTGGCCTGGCTCGGGCCTTTAGGACCGAAATTTTTATCCTCGGCTAATAGGGGCATGGCGGGCAAGGGGAAATTGTTTCTGGGCTACACAATACTCCAGGTGTGGTCTCACCAGGGCCCTGTACAACTGCAGAAGGACCTCTTTGCTCCTATACTCAACTCCTCTTGTTATGAAGGCCATCTTCACTGCCTGCTGTACCTGCATGCTTATTTTCAGTGACTGATGAACAAGGACCCCCAGATCCCGTTGTACTTCCCCTTTTCCCAACTTGACGCCATTCAGATAATAATCTGCCTTCCTGTTCTTGCCACCGAATTTCGAGAGGGCTTGTGTATAAAAACAGGGCCGTAAACGCTGAGGCTCGACAAGGGCGCATTCGGAGCCTTCTCGAGTAGTTTTGGGCCCCGTATCTGAGGAAGGACGTGCCGGCTCTGGAGAGAGGGTCCAGAGGAGGTTTTGTTTACAGGAACAGATC
Organism: Malacoraja senta; assembly: GCA_038087875.1. NCBI lineage: Eukaryota > Metazoa > Chordata > Chondrichthyes > Rajiformes > Rajidae > Malacoraja > Malacoraja senta. Next base: position 60,128 of record JAXLNO010001829.1, on the reverse strand, counting down.
CCAGGAACGAGTGGGTTAACTAACGTACGATGAGCGTTTGTCGGCGCTGGGCCTGTACTCGCTGGAGTTTAGAAGAACGAGGGGGGGGAAACATAGAAACATAGAAAATAGGTGCAGGAGTAGAGGCGGGGAGAGAAGAGGGGAGGGAGGGGGAGGGAGATGGAGGGGAGAGGGGGAGAGGGAGGGGGAGGAGAGCGGGGAGGGCAGGATAGGTGGGTGAGGGGGGGAGGGGATGTTAGTGGTGGAGAGAGGGGATGAGTGGAAGGGGAGAGAGGAGTAGGGGGAAGAGAGGGGGAAGAGAGGGGACGGGGGAGGGGAGAGAGGTGTGGGAGGGGGAGACGAAGAGTGGGGAGTGAGGGGGAGAGGGGTAGCAGAGAGTGCTGCAAGAGAGGGGGGAAGTGGATGGGGGGAGATGGGGGTGAAGAGGGGTGGTGGAGGGGGAAGAGAGGGGGTTGGAGGAGGGAGAGGGTGAGGAGAGAGGGGGAAGAGTGGAGGGAGGGGGAAGGGAGGGGGGAGAGGGGTGGGGGAGGGAGATGGGGAGGGATGGGGGGGAGATAAGTGGAAGAATGGGGAGGGAGGGGGAGAGGTGTAGGGGGAGTGGTTGAAGAGGGAGAGAGGGGCAGGGGAAGGGGGTGGGGGGAGAGAGGGAGGGGGAGGGAGAGGGGTGGGGGAAGGGAGGAGAGAAGTGGAAGAGTGGGGATGGAGGGCGAGAGTGGTAGGGGGAGTGGTGGAAGAGGGACAGAGGGGATGGAGGGAGGGGATGGAGGGGCAAGGGAGGGGTGGGGTAAGGGGGAGAGAAGTGGAAGGGTGGGGAGGGAGGGGTAGAGGGGGGGGTAGGGGGAGTGGTGGAAGAGGGACCGAGGGGTAGGGGAAGGGTGCGGGGGGAGAGAGGGAAGGGGGTGGGGTAGAGAGGGAAGGGGGATGGGGGAGAGAGGGATGGGGTGGGAGGAGGAGGGGAGGAGAGGGGTGAGGAGAGGGAGAGGGAGATGGAGAGGGGAGGGGAAGAGAGGTGTGGGGGAGGGGAGAGGGATGGGGGAGGGAGGGGAGGAGGGAGATGGGGTAGAGGGTTGAGGGGGAAGAGTGTGGATGGAGGGGGAAGAGTGGGGAGGGGGAAGGGGGTGGCAGAGAGAGGGAAGGGGGTGGGGGAAGGAAGGGGGTGGGGGAGAGAGGGTTGGGGGAGGGAAGGGGGTGGGGGAGAGAGGGATATGGGTGGGATGTGGAGGGGGAGGAGAGGGAGATGGTGAGGAGAGGGAGATGGAGAGGGGGAGGGAGAGGGATGGGGGAGGGTGGGGAGGGGGAAGAGTGTGGAGGGAGGGGAAGGGGTGAGAGGGGTGGGGGAGAGAGGGGGAAGAGTGGGGAGGGAGAGTGGAAGTAGGAGGGGTAGGGACAGTCCATCTGTTCCCCATTCCCTATCACCCCCAATCCTCTTTCTCTATTCCCACACACGCGACGACCCTTCGACACAGGCTGCGGGGGTGGGGGGAGGGGGCTGGGGCTGGGGCTGCTGCAAAGACATATGTAAATGGATCCATTCCGATTGGACATGTGTGAGCATCGGGCATTGTGACATCACACGACGGAACCTTCACTAACATTCTATTGCTGAGAGCTGAAATCATGAGAGGAATAGATCGGGTAGACAGACGCACAGAGTCTCTTGCCCAGAGGAGGGGAATCGAGGACCAGAGGACACGGGTTTAAGGTGAAGGGGAAAAGATTTAATGGGAATCTGAGGGGTAACTTTTCCACACAGAGGGTGGTTGGTGTATGGAACGAGCTGCCGCTGTGAGATTCAAAATCACAAACGCTTTTAGAGACAAAGTCGGCAAAGAAGCTTTTTATTTAAATCATATTCTGCAGAATAGGTGCCTCTCCTCTGATGTCCCCTAGAGGCACACCGAGGATCAGGATGTCTTCTATCTTTATACATTTCATGGGTATCATTGTCACACCCTCATCCCTCCCCATTGTGCTTCTTCCAATCATAACATAAAGCCCACATTCCCACGAGAACGTCCTGGAACGTCCACCCGACGTCAAAGACACCTCCCATATCATGCATCGCATGTGCATTTAAATGAGACATCTTGTCATAGTGGGTGTGTGTACATATTCATGTAAGTTCATTAGGCATGCGCAGATATATTTGACCTTATGTACTTTCTCCCTTTCTACTTACTTCTCAAATCTTCTGCTGAATTTGCTACTTTTTCTCTAGAATTTCTCTCTGTTCTATATATCGTTATTTTCTATTTTACCAGCAGTCTGGCTTCTGCTGACACCCCAAGCCATTTTTCTATCCCTAGTCTAAATCAACCATGTCTGTTAACTCTTTTCTCACAATCCATCCTTTTCTTTTTTGCTACGCAACCTTTGATTTATACTATATCCTCCTTTTCTAATGCTAGCTGCAGATTCTTCGCCTCCCTATCCCTCATTCGGGTTTTGATATACTTTCCACCTATCAGTTTGATAGGTGATTCGATGCCACCCATATTTTGATGAAGTAAACACCGCGTGCCAATCTTTACAGGGATGGGTGCATACATACATTCTATAGCCGCACCACCATTTTCCTTTGCATACATCAAATGGGATGGTGGTGGACCTTCTATTCTGTGGTATTTTGATTTTTATACATGTTATATTACTCACGAGTTGGGTAACCACCCAACACACGACCCACCAACACGAAATCTTCATTTTTCCCGCGGGTTCTTGGTAAATATTAAAGTCAATGGTTCCTCTCCTTTGCGCACAGTCCACGGGCTGATATTGTTTGGTGGGGCCTCCACAGGACCCTTAACTCAACTTGCGTATGTCCACCCTTTCTCTTTTGTTCGTACTGCCGTCTCCGTGGTCAGTAACACCAGGTAGGGTCCAGTCCACTTAGGTTGCAGCTTTTCTTCTTTCCATGTTTTTATTAATACCCAGTCTCCAGCCTTGACTGAGTGAATCTGAAAGTCCAGTGGTGGGCTCTGGGCCAGCAATCCTTTAATTTTTAGTTCTGCAAGAGATTGGGACACTGCCAGTAAATAGTTCCTCAGGAACACATCGTTCCCTTGCATTGTTGGGACCCCTTCTATCTTTCCTAAATAATAAAGACCTAACTTGTTCAACCTTTCTCTGTGTCTTAGTTGCTGAAACCCAGTCAACATTCTAGTTGATCTCCTCTGTACTCTCTCTATTTTGTTGACATCCTTCCTATAATTATGTCTACCAAAATTATACACCATACTCCACAATTGACCTCACCAATACCTTGTACAATTTAACATTACAACCCAACTTCTATACACAATGCTCTGATTTATAAAGGCCAACACACCAAAATCTTTCTTTACCATCCTATCTTCATGAGATTCCACCTTTAGGGAACTATGCACAGTTATTCCTAGATCCCTCTATTCAACTTCATTCCTCAATTCACAATCATTTACCATGTACGTTCAATTTTGATTTGTCCTGCCAAGATGTATCATCTCACACTTATCAACATTAAACCCATCTGTCATGTTTCAACCCATTCTTCCAAATGACCTAAATCTCTCTGTACACTTTTAAAATCTACTTCATTATTCACAGCACCCCCTATCTTAGTATCATCTACATACTTATTAATCTATTTTACCACACCAACATCCAGATTATTGATTCACATGACAAACAACAGCGGACCCAACACATATCCCCGAGGTACCCCTCTAGTCACTGACCTCCAACCTGACAAACATCCATCCACCATTGCTCTCTGACATCTCCCATACAGCCACTTTTTAATCCATCTTGCTATTCCTTACTAACCCTTCTTAACCAACCTTATTTCCTTATTGAACCTTGTCAAAGGCCTTACTGAAGTTCATCTAGACAACATCCACCACTTTACCCTCATCAATTTCCCTAATAACTTTTTCAAAAAATTCAAGATTAGTCAAACATCACAATCACAAACCCATGCTAATTCTTCCTAATCCTACCCTATTTATCCAAATTCTTATATATTGTCTTAAGTATCCTTTCCATTATTTTGCCCACCACTGATGTCAAACAACGTTCTTGTTCAAACTCTACTCTTTTCTCACATCTTTGTCCTCCTGTTCACTTACCTCAGGGCTATTATCTATTCATACCTGCGGGACGGCCCTCATGTAATTATTGAAATGGTACCAGGTATATCAACCTTCTACCTGAACATCGGTCGGTAGTTTAGAAAACTCATACATACACCTTGTCTTCAGGTTTAAAGGGTCCTTCCTGCTGGTCCACCTCCAACAGCTTTTACTTTACCTGTTCATAAATAGACTTGTATATCATAATTAACTGTTTCATATACTTTTTAAATTCTATCTTTAACTGTTCCAAACTCGGTCTCTTGTAGGGACCTCTCCATTGTGCCACCTGCTCGGTTAGTTTGCATGCAACATCTCTTCAGTGCCAATGGCAGGGCATCGATCCAATTCAACTTTGTAATTAAACAAATCTTATTTATATTAACCTTCAATGTTCCATTTATTCTTTCCACCATGCCTGTGACTGCAGGTGTTACATACCCAAATGTGTATTTTACTCTAAGGGTCTCTATCGCCAACTTAGCTACTCCCTAAATGAAAACAATCCGTTGTCAAAGCTGATTTCTGTAGGTCTACCAAACCTCTTAATTACCTTATTCATCATAAACGACACTACAGGGCTTATACCTAATCTAGTCTGAACTATATCCTGCCTTTTCCAAGGGTTATCATCCTCTGTCCTACATTCGGAAGTATTAATTGATTTATTATTATTATTATTTCTCTCTCTCTCTTACATCGCTTTTCACTTATGGAACAATACCAACAAATCCTCCTTTAAATCCTTTTCTCTCTTGGGGACCCCAGTCCTGTTAGGGCTTATATCCAGATTAATTTCACTCCTGATAGGATTTTTTGAGGAAACGTTCCCGAAAGACATTCATTATTGGCATGTAATTCTCTGGCCCTGCTTGGTTCCGCCATAGGACTCACTTGTCTTTTCAACCAGGTCCATTGTTTATTGACAACAGCTCCTCCTGCTGGTTTGCAAGTCTTTTTCCTATCTTTGCGATATTTCTCGACCGCAGAGACCAACTGTTCGCTGAATCGGGGGTGGGAAATTAATGACAATCTCACCACCTTCTCCAATCTGCTTGACTCCACCACAGTAGTTCATAATATAATGTTCATCAATCAACTCTCCACCTTTTCAGCTGGTTTTCCAGATAGCCTGCTGGATTACATTGTCTAAGGGCCTGCCATACCCTCTGCCTGACTGTGTCAAACAGTATGCCATTGCTTATTACATTGTTCACATCAGTTTATACCATCCATCTTCAGTAGTTCTGTCACTTTTACCAACAGTGCCTTCAAATCTTCCATGGTCAATAATCGTCCCACGTTCTCCTCCTCCAAAGCCCTAATCCATTTCCTCCCCATCAGGGATATAGGGTGAGGTGTTTTTTTAGCCCTCTCAGTTTATGGGTGCCCCAAGGGATAATCTGTGTCTGTCCTTCTCTTTTCTCTTTAAAGCAGTCTCATCACTTTATCCCAATGCTTCCAACTTTAATCCTTTCTGGTATGCCTTCTTTCTGATTCTAAACTCAATTTCTTGCTTCTCAAATATTCTAGCCTCCTTGCAAATTCATTCACCTTTCTTTTTTAAATCTTCCACTGACTCCTCCTGCTTTATTACTTTCACGCCTGTCGTTTTTCTACTTCTGTTATCTTCTAACTGCCTCTCTCTCCTTCCTTTCTAAACTTGAATGTTTACCAATGAACTTATTTCCAATTATTTCAATCCATATTCACCACTATTTTAAATGTCCAATTCCCAGCACTAGTAACAATTTCCCAAATTAACTTTACTGACTAGAAATCTAAAAGAACATCAGAAAAACCAAAAGCTGATTTTACAACTTCCCCTTCCAGGTTACGAGGATACAAACAGTTAATCGTTATCTTACAGCTGTTCGTCGCCTTTCACCATGACCTGATTTATTTAAAGGAACATACACCTACCTACAGTGGACATTTTTGATTCTAATAAAACTTACTTACTTACTTACTTACTCTTACAATGTGGTCTACAAATACAATATAATTATCACATATATAAAATCCCTGGGGATTTCCTTGCCCCCAGAGGCTCAGCATTCGCCCCAACGGACTATCAGGCAGAATGCGGCTTTACCGCCCTTCCGCTCCCTTTTGGGCTTTCCGTTTTCATTGCCCATCCTCCCGATCGGAATTTCCCCCGATCTATTTAATCGCCCGAGTAGTACTTAATAGTCGTTTTCTTACCCGGGTCCTGTGCACAAGAACCACTCGATTTGGCTCCTCGCGATTTCCAACTACTCCCACTTGTTTCTCTAATCTCTGGTCTGGGATATCACTCGCTCAAACCGCTGACGGCAAGCAAGGGGTCCAGGGCCGCTGAATCAGCGGGGTGCACCATCCCTTCTCCCGTATACCGCCGCCAGCTGGCCGGAGTGGCGATCCCAAGACGAGCCCCCAGGCTTGTGAGGTGCAAAAAGTGAGTGCTCACAATCACGATGCTAGAGAAATGAGAGAAACAAGTTTATTTATTAGCAAGTCTGCAGAGTCGGGTGCCTCCCCTGTCGAGACACACCGAGGTCGGGAAAGCCACTCTCTTTTATTCATATCATTTTACATTTGTTACACCTTTATTCCTCCCCTTCGGGCTCCTTTCAAATCAGAGCACTGAGGTGCACAATCTACCGGTCCCGCCCCTGGTGCCTCCCACATCATACATCGCATGTGCATTTAAATCAGACATCTTGTCATGATGGGCGTGTTTGCAATATTCATTTGTCTCATTACCCATGCGCACTAGAGAGTTGTTCATGCCCTTTACCCCAGTTCTTCCTGGACTGTCGCTATCTCCTTTTTCTCATCCTTGAAGCTCATCTACTCTCTACAATACAAAGGGTTCTTAGTCTAAATCAACTATACCTATTAACCCCTTCCTCACAACATCTTCTGTAGAGAAAGGTACGTTTTTGGAAGGAACATAGTGCAACAAATGTGTGATTCCAGGATGACACAGACCATTGTGAAGATCAGTGAGTGCAGAAGAATGAACAGAGGCACAACATGCTGGAGTTAATGTATCTGGAGCAACATTATCCTTACCAGGGCGGTACTCAATTGAATAACTATATGCAGATAATTCAATCCTCCATTCATGAATGTTACTGTTTTTAATCTTCGTTCGTTTCCGATTATCCAGCATAAAAGCTACTGAACGCTGATCTGTTATCAAAGTGAAGTGCTGGCGAGCAAGGAAATGACTCCATTTCCTCACCGCTTCAATAATTGCTGTAGCTACCTTTTCGGACGGGAGGGTAGTGCAATTCAATACCTTGGAGAGTACGTGACATGAAAGCCACTGGTTGTCCTCCTTGATTTAATGTTGCAGATACTGCTAAATCAGAGGCATCACATTCAACAACAAAGGGGAGATCCTCATCGATGGCATGTAATGTCGCAGATTCTAATTGTTTCTTTAAAGAAGTAAAGGCACCAATTGCTGTAGAGTCAAGGGGGAAAGATTTTGTTCTAATCAAAGGTTGAATTTTGTCAGCAAAATTTGGTATCCATTGAGCATAATATGCAAACATCCAAAGAACCCTTCGTAGAGAGTGTAATGTGACTGGAACAGGGATCTCTTGGAGTGGGCAGAGTCTTTCTGGATCAGGCTGGATTATATCATTTCCATCCCAATAACCAAGAATATTAATTGTTGACACTGATGTTATTAACTTTGCCTCATTTAATGTTAGATGTTTAGAATGTACAACATCTAAAAACCGTTGTACATTTTCATCATGTTCAGCTTGGTCTTTTCCAGCAATAGTTAAATTATCAAGATAAGGGAAAGTATCTTTAAGGTTTTCTTGTTCAACAAGTTTGTCCATCTCTCTCTGAAAAACAGCCACGCCATTAGTTACACCAAAAGGAACTCTGCAGTGGTGATATAATTTCCCATTTGCTTCAAACGCAGTGTATTTCTTCTCTGATTCCTTCAAAGGAATTTGGTAGTCAGCACTTTTTAAGTCAAAAGTAGAGAATATCTTATAATTAGCTAATGTATTGATAATCTCTTCTATACGAGGTAGTGGATATGCATCAAAATCCATGAACTGGTTTATAGAGTAATCAATGCAGAGTCTCTTTCTATGTCTCTCCAAGGGGTCCTTAACCACGACAACTTGTGCCCTCCAAGGGGAAGAGCTGGGTTCTATGATACCTTCTTGTAAAAGATTAGTTACTTCTGTGTTGATAAAGTTCCTATCATCTTTACTAAAATGTCTTGATTTTGTAGCAATTGGCTTGCACTTGGAGGATAAATTAGTGAATAATGAAGGACATTCAACAGATGCAGCAGAAAAAACACACAATACTGGTGGCTTTGACAATACAAGATCAGGCATAGTTCCTTCAGACATTATTTGAAGTGATCTGTGCTGTTTCTGAAAATCCTGACCTAGAATTATATCGCTACACAAATTTTTCAAAATACCAAGACATACAGATTTATAGCTAGTTTTGTTCAGAATAAAGTCTACAATACAAGATCCAATAATTTGAGTATTGAGAGTTGTCAGAGCCATCGAGATTTCTCTATTTGAAGGAATTATAGTTAGATTTAGTCGAGACACAACTTGTTCACTTATAAAACGTTCTGAACTGCCAGAATCAAGTAGTACATTAAGTGTATGGCCATTGATGGATAATGTTGTAGCTGCATGAGACAAGCTCTGAGGAAATGCAGCTATAATTACACATAAAGAAGGCATATACATGGCAGCAGTCACACTTTTAGTAGTTGCTTTGGACTTGCATACTCTAGAAAAATGTTCCTTCTTGCCACAACTATTACAAGTTGCCTCTTGAGCAGGGCATCTCTCTCTCTTATGAATATTACCCCCGCAAAAGTAACACTTCCTTTTTGAATAATGATATACTGCAGCAAGGTCTCCTTTATCAGTAGAAATTGTTTCAGCTTGCTCCATATTAGTACTTGGGTGAAATTCTTTTGTAGTAGTTGCAGCAGAATACACATTAGATGAGTCATATGCATCACAATGTTTCTGAGCCAAGTCTAATAAGCTTGATTGTAAGCTGACTGTAAAGCCAAGGTTTTGTTTTCTAATAGTTTCTGTCGTATTAAAGGCGATGCCAAACCATTGATAAAAGAGTCTCGAATAAGTTCCTGTCGATATTGATCAGCCGTAACTACTTTGAATGGACAGTCTTTACTAAGTCTTTGAAGTACTTGTGAAAATTCATCAATTGACTCACCAGGTTTTTGTTTCCGAGTACCAAGGAGGTGTCGAGCGAATATCACATTGGGTGTCTTAACGAAGAGTCTGCTTAGTACATCAATAGCAGAAACATAAGTTGTACATTCCACTATGTAATCATATACATCAGAAGAGACGAAGCTTATTAATGTCTTGAGTCTGTCTGGTGCATCATTGCCACACTCATCAAAGAAGTTATTTAATATACGAAGCCAGTGCTTCCATTCCTTTGCAGTAGCAGGTGAGTTGGGATCCAGATCCAAGCGTTGTGGTTTCAATAGTTTCTCCATCCCAAGTCGGACTGCTAAGATAAGTTGCTTATATTGTTGCGAGGCAAATGAAACTTTTCACTACTCAAAATTTACTTAACTTTATTTAAGCTTTAAGCAACTTATTTCTTTAATACATAAACTCAGAAACGTTTGGCAAACATGGCTGATTCCGCAGGCCTTTCCCGCCCGAAATACCTCGCACATGCGCACACTCTGGAAAAGTCTTGCACATGCGCACACTCTAGAAGAGCCCCGCACCTGCGCACATGCGCCCACTTCAGTTTGAAACTGCAAAAGGTTTGCTTTGAAAATGCAAAAGGTGTGCTTTGAAAACGCAAATGGTGGTTTGGTTTGAAAATGCAAATGGTGGTCTGGTTTGGAAATGCAAAAGGTTTGGTTTGAAAATGCAAAAGGTTTGCTTTTAAAATGCAAAAGGTGGTTTCCTTTGAAAATGCAAAAATTGATTTGCTTTGAAAATGCAAAAGGTGGTTCGGTTTTGAAATGCAAAAGATTTGGTTTGAAAACGCAAAAGGTTTGGTTTGAAAATGCAAAAGGTTTGGTTTGAAAATGCAAAAGGTTTGCTTTGAAAATGCAAAAGGTGGTATTCTTTGAAAATGCAATTGTTAGTTTGCTTTGAAAATGCAAGAATGGTTTGCTTTGAAAATGCAAAAGTGGTTTTGCTTTGAAAATGCAAAATGTGGTTTGCTTTGAAAATACAAAAGGTGGTTTGCCTTGAGAATGCAAAAGGTTTGCTTTGAAAATGCAAAGGGTTTGCTTTGAAAATGCAAAAGGTGGTTTGGTTTGAAAATGCAAAAGGTGGTTTGCTTTATGGAAAATGTGGCTGGCTTTGAAAATGCAAAAGGTGGTTTTCTTTCAAAATGTAAAAATGTAGTTTTGTTTGAAAATGCAAATGGTGGTTTGGTTTAGAAAAGCAAAAGGTAGTTTGGATTGGAAATGCAAAAGGATGGCTTTGAAATTACAAAACGTTTTCTTTGAAAATGCAAAAGGTGCTTTGCTTAGAAAATGCAAAATGTGGTTTACTTTGAAAATGCAAAAGCTGGTTTTCTTTGAAAATGCTAAAGATTTGATTTGAAAATGCAAAAGGTTTTGTTTGAAAATGCAAAAGGTTTGCTTTGAAAATGCAAAATGTGGTTTGCTTTAAAAATGCAAAATGTGGTTTTCTTTGAAAATGCAAAAGGTGGTTTGCTTTGAAAATGCACAAGGGTTTACTTTGAAAATGCAAAAGGTTTGCTTTGAAAATGCAAATAGTGGTTTGCTTTGAAGGGCAAATGGTGCTTTGCTTTGAAAATGCAAAACATGGTTTGCTTTGAAAATGCAAAAGGTGGTTTGCTTTGAAAATGCAAATGGTGGTTTGCTTTGAAAATGCAAAAGATGGTTTGCTTTGAAATTGCAAAAAGTGGTTTGCTTTGAAAATGCAAATGGTGGTTTGCTTTGAAAATGCAAAAGGTGGTTTGCTATAAAATGCCAAAAGGCGGGTTGCTTTGAAAATGCAAAATGTGGATTTCTTTGAAAATGCAAAAGGTCGTTTGTTTTGATAATGCAAAAAGTTGTTTGCTTTGAAAATGCAAAATTGGTTTGCTGGTTTGCATTGAAAATGCAAAAGGTGGTTTGCTTTGAAAATGCAAAAGGTGGTGTGCTTTGAAAATGCAAAAGGTGGTTTGCTTTAAAAATGCAAAAGGAGGTTTGCTTTGAAAATGCAAAAGGTGGTTTGCTTTGAAAATGCAAAAGGTGATTTGCTATGAAAATGCAAAAAGGTTTGCTAAAAATGCAGTAGATTGTTTGCTTTGAAAATGGAAAAGGTGGTTTGCTTTGAAAATGCAAAAGGTGGTTTGCTTTGAAAATGCAAAAAATGTGGTTTGCTTTGAAAATGCAAAAGGTGGTTTGCTTTGAAAATACAAAAGGTGGTTTGCTTTGAAAATGCAAAAGGTGGCTTGCTTTTAATATGCAAATGGTGGTTTGCTTTGAAAATGCAAAAGGTGGTTTACCTTGAAAATGCAAAAGGTGGTTTGCTTTGAAAATGCAAATGGTGGTTTGCTTTGAAAATGTAAAAGGTGGTTTGCTTTGAAAATGCAAAAGGTGGTTTGCTGGTTTGCATAGAAAATGCAAAAGCTGCTTTTTAATGGAAATGCAAAAGGTGGTTTGCTTTGAAAATGAAAAGATGGTATGCTTTGAAAATGCAAAAGGTGGTTTGCTTTGAAAATGCAAAAGGTTTGCTTTGAAAATGCAAAGGGTTAGGTTGAAAATGCAAAAGGTTAGCTTTGAAAATGCAAATAGTGGTTTGCTTTGAAAAAGCAAAAGGTGGTTTGCTTTGAAAAGGCAAAAGGTGGTATGCTTTGAAAAGGCAAAAGGTGGTTTGCTTTGAAATTGCAAAAAGTGGTTTGCTTTGAAAATGCAAATGGTGGTTTGCTTTGAAAATGCAAAAGGTGGTTTGCTATAAAATGCCAAAAGGCGGTTTGCTTTGAAAATGCAAAATGTGCTTTGCTTTGAAAATGTAAAATGTCGTTTGTTTAGAAAATGGAAAAGGTGGTTTGCTTTGAAAATGCAAAATTTGGTTTGCTGGTTTGCATTGAAAATGCAAAAGGTGGTTTGCTTTGAAAATGAAAAAAGGTGGTTTGCTTTTAAAATCAAAAGGTTTGCTTTGAAAATACAAAGGGTTTACTTTGGAAATGCAAAAGGTTTACTTTGAAAATGAAAATAGTGGTTTGCTTTGAAGGGCAAATGGTGGTTTGCTTTGAAAATGCAAAAGGTGATTTGCTTTGAAAATGCAAAAGGTGGTTTCCTTTGAAAATGCAAAAGGTGGTTTGCTTTAAAAATGCAAAAGGTGGTTTGCTTTGAAAATGCAAAAGGTGGTGTGCTTTGAAAATGCAAAAGGTGGTTTGCTTTAAAAATGCAAAAGGAGGTTTGCTTTGAAAATGCAAATGGTGGTTTGCTTTGAAAATGCAAAAGGTGGTTTGCTATAAAATGCCAAAAGGCGGTTTGCTTTGAAAATGCAAAATGTGCTTTGCTTTGAAAATGTAAAATGTCGTTTGTTTAGAAAATGGAAAAGGTGGTTTGCTTTGAAAATGCAAAATTTGGTTTGCTGGTTTGCATTGAAAATGCAAAAGGTGGTTTGCTTTGAAAATGAAAAAAGGTGGTTTGCTTTTAAAATCAAAAGGTTTGCTTTGAAAATACAAAGGGTTTACTTTGGAAATGCAAAAGGTTTACTTTGAAAATGAAAATAGTGGTTTGCTTTGAAGGGCAAATGGTGGTTTGCTTTGAAAATGCAAAAGGTGATTTGCTTTGAAAATGCAAAAGGTGGTTTCCTTTGAAAATGCAAAAGGTGGTTTGCTTTAAAAATGCAAAAGGTGGTTTGCTTTGAAAATGCAAAAGGTGGTGTGCTTTGAAAATGCAAAAGGTGGTTTGCTTTAAAAATGCAAAAGGAGGTTTGCTTTGAAAATGCAAAAGGTGGTTTGCTTTGAAAATGCAAAAGGTGATTTGCTATGAAAATGCAAAAAGGTTTGCTAAAAATGCAGTAGATTGTTTGCTTTGAAAATGGAAAAGGTGGTTTGCTTTGAAAATGCAAAAGGTGGTTTGCTTTGAAAATGCAAAAAATGTGGTTTGCTTTGAAAATGCAAAAGGTGGTTTGCTTTGAAAATACAAAAGGTGGTTTGCTTTGAAAATGCAAAAGGTGGCTTGCTTTTAATATGCAAATGGTGGTTTGCTTTGAAAATGCAAAAGGTGGTTTACCTTGAAAATGCAAAAGGTGGTTTGCTTTGAAAATGCAAATGGTGGTTTGCTTTGAAAATGTAAAAGGTGGTTTGCTTTGAAAATGCAAAAGGTGGTTTGCTGGTTTGCATAGAAAATGCAAAAGCTGCTTTTTAATGGAAATGCAAAAGGTGGTTTGCTTTGAAAATGAAAAGATGGTATGCTTTGAAAATGCAAAAGGTGGTTTGCTTTGAAAATGCAAAAGGTTTGCTTTGAAAATGCAAAGGGTTAGGTTGAAAATGCAAAAGGTTAGCTTTGAAAATGCAAATAGTGGTTTGCTTTGAAAAAGCAAAAGGTGGTTTGCTTTGAAAAGGCAAAAGGTGGTATGCTTTGAAAAGGCAAAAGGTGGTTTGCTTTGAAATTGCAAAAAGTGGTTTGCTTTGAAAATGCAAATGGTGGTTTGCTTTGAAAATGCAAAAGGTGGTTTGCTATAAAATGCCAAAAGGCGGTTTGCTTTGAAAATGCAAAATGTGCTTTGCTTTGAAAATGTAAAATGTCGTTTGTTTAGAAAATGGAAAAGGTGGTTTGCTTTGAAAATGCAAAATTTGGTTTGCTGGTTTGCATTGAAAATGCAAAAGGTGGTTTGCTTTGAAAATGAAAAAAGGTGGTTTGCTTTTAAAATCAAAAGGTTTGCTTTGAAAATACAAAGGGTTTACTTTGGAAATGCAAAAGGTTTACTTTGAAAATGCAAAAGGTTTGCTTTGAAAATGAAAATAGTGGTTTGCTTTGAAGGGCAAATGGTGGTTTGCTTTGAAAATGCAAAAGGTGATTTGCTTTGAAAATGCAAAAGGTGGTTTCCTTTGAAAATGCAAAAGGTGGTTTGCTTTAAAAATGCAAAAGGTGGTTTGCTGGTTTGTATTGAAAATGCAAAAGGTTCATTGCTTTGAAAATGCAAAATGTGGAGTGCGTTGAAAATGAAAAAGGTGGTTTGCTTTAAAAAGGCAGTAGATGGTTTGCTTTGAAAATGGAAAAGGTAGTTTGCTTTGAAACTGCAAAATGTGGTTTGCTTTGAAAATGCAAAAGTTGGTTTGCTGGTTTGCATTGAAAATGCAAAAGGTGGTTTGTTTTGAAAATGCTATAGATGGTTAGTTTGAAAATGCAAAAGGTGGTTTGCTATGAAAATGCAAAAAGGTTTGCTTTAAAAATGCAGTAGGTTTGCTTTGAAAATGGAAAAAAGTGGTTTGCTTTCAAAATGGAAAAGGAGGTTTGCTTTGAAAATACAAAATGTGGTTTGCTTTGAAAATGCTATAGGTGGTTTGCTTTGAACATGCAAAAAGTGGTTTTCTTTGAAATTGCAAAAGGTGGTTTGCTTTGAAAAGGTAGTTTGCTTTGAAAATGCAAAAGGTGGATTGCTTTTAATATGCAAATGGTGGTTTGCTTTGAAATGCAAAAGGTGGTTTGCTTTGAAAATGCAAAAGGTGGTTTGCTGGTTTGCATTGAAAATGTAAAAGCTGCTTTTTAATGGAAATGCAAAAGGTGGTTTGCTTTGAAAATGAAAAGATGGTATGCTTTGAAAATGCAAAAGGTGGTTTGCTTTGAAAAAGCAAAATATTGTTTGCTGTGAAAATGCTAAATGTGTTTTTTTTTGAAAATGCAAAATGTGGTTTGCTTTGAAAATGCAAAAGGTGGTTTGCTTTGAAAATGCAAATGGTGGTTTGCTTTGAAAAGGCAAAAGGTTTGCTTTGAAAATGCAAAGGGTTTACGTTGAAAATGCAAAAGGTTAGCTTTGAAAATGCAAATAGTGGTTTGGTTTGAAGGGCAAATTGTGGTTTGTTTTGAAAAAGCAAAAGGTGGTTTGCTTTGAAAAGGCAAAAGGTGGGTTGCTTTGAAAAGGCAAAAGGTGGTTTGCTTTGAAACAGAAAAGGTGGTTTGCTTTTAAAATGCAAAAGGTGGTTTTCATTGAAAATGCAAAAGTTGGTTTGCTTTGAAATTGCAAAAAGTGGTTTCCTTTGAAAATACAAATGGTGGTTTGCTTTGAAAATGTAAAATGTCGTTTGTTTAGAAAATGGAAAAGGTGGTTTGCTTTGAAAATGCAAAAGGTGGTTTGCTTTGAAAAAGCAAAAGGTGGTTTGCTTTGAAAATGAAAAGATGGTATGCTTTGAAAATGCAAAAGGTGGTTTGCTTTGAAAAAGCAAAATATTGTTTGCTGTGAAAATGCTAAATGTGTTTTTTTTTTTAAATGCAAAATGTGGTTTGCTTTGAAAATGCAAAAGGTGGTTTGCTTTGAAAATGCAAATGGTGGTTTTCTTTGAAAAGGCAAAAGGTTTGCTTTGAAAATGCAAAGGGTTTACGTTGAAAATGCAAAAGGTTAGCTTTGAAAATGCAAATAGTGGTTTGGTTTGAAGGGCAAATTGTGGTTTGTTTTGAAAAAGCAAAAGGTGGTTTGCTTTGAAAAGGCAAAAGGTGGGTTGCTTTGAAAAGGCAAAAGGTGGTTTGCTTTGAAACAGAAAAGGTGGTTTGCTTTTAAAATGCAAAAGGTGGTTTTCATTGAAAATGCAAAAGTTGGTTTGCTTTGAAATTGCAAAAAGTGGTTTGCTTTGAAAATACAAATGGTGGTTTGCTTTGAAAATGTAAAATGTCGTTTGTTTAGAAAATGGAAAAGGTGGTTTGCTTTGAAAATGCAAAAGGTGGTTTGCTTTGAAAAAGCAAAAGGTGGTTTGCTTTGAAAATGCAAAAAGGTTTGCTTTAAAAATGCAGTAGATGGTTTGATTTGAAAATGGAAAAGGTGGTTTGCTTTGAAAATGCAAAAGGTGGTTTGTTTTGAAATTGCAAAAAAGTGGTTTACTTTGAAAATGCAAAATGTGGTTTGCTTTGAAAATGCAAAAGGTGGTTTGCTTTAAAAATGCAAAAGGTGGCTTCCTTTTAATATACAAATGGTGGTTTGCTTTGAAAATGCAAAACGTGGTTTGCTTTTAAAATGATAACGGTGGTTTTCTTTGAAAATGCAAATGGTGGTTTGCTTTGAAAATGTAAAAGGTGGTTTTCTTTGAAAATGCAAAAGGTGGTTTGGTATAAAAATGCCAAAAAGTGGTTTGCTTTGGAAATGCAAACGGTGGTTTGCTTTGAAAATGCAAAAGGTCGTTTGCTTTGAAAATGCTAAAGGTCATTTGCTTTGAAAATGCAAAAGGTGGTTTGCTGGTTTGCATTGAAAATGCAAAAGCTGCTTTTCAATGAAAATGCAAAGGGTGGTTTGCTTTGAAAATGAAAAATGTGGTTTGCTTTGAAAATGCAAAAGGTGGCTTGCTTTTAAAATGCAAAAGGTGGTTTGCTGGTTAACATTGAAAATGCAAAAGGTGGTTTGCTTTGAAAATGCAAAATGTGGTGTGCGTTGAAATAGCAAAAAGTGGTTTGCTTTAAAAATGCGGTAGATAGTTTGCTTTGAAAATGGAAAAGGTGGTTTGCTTTGAAAATGTAAAAGGTGGTTTGCTTTGAAAATCCAAAAAGGTTTGTTTTAAAAATGTAGTAGATGGTTTGCTTTGAAAATGGAATAAGTGGTTTGCTTTGAAAATGCAAAAGGTGGTTTGTTTTGAAATTGCAAAAAAAAGTCGTTTGATTTGAAAATGCAAAAGGTGGTTTGCTTTGAAAATGCAAAAGGTGGCTTGCTTTTAATATGCAAATGGTGGTTTGCTTTAAAAATGCAAAAGGTGGTTTGGATTTGAAAATGCAAAAGGTGGTTTGCTATGAAAATGCAAAAAGGTTTGCTTTAAAAATGCAGTAGGTTTGCTTTGAAAATGGAAAAGGTGGTTTGCTTTGAAAATGCAAAAGGTGGTTTGCTATAAAATGCCAAAAGGCGGTTTGCTTTGAAAATGCTATAGATGATTAGCTTTGAAAATGCAAAAGGTGGTTTGCTATGAAAATGCAAAAAGGTTTGCTTTAAAAATGCAGTAGGTTTGCTTTGAAAATGGAAAAGGTGGTTTGCTTTGAAAATGCAAAAGGTGGTTTGCTAGAAAATGCCAAAAGGCGGTTTGCTTTGAAAATGCAAAATGTGCTTTGCTTTGAAAATGCAAAATGTCGTTTGTTTAGAAAAAACAAAAGGTGGTTTGCTTTGAAAATACAAAATGTGGTTTGCTTTGAAAATGCTATAGGTGGTTTGCTTTGAAAATGGAAAAGGTGGTTTGCTTTGTAAATGGAAACGGTGGTTTTCTTTGAAATTGCAAAAGGTGGTTTGCTTTGAAAAGGTAGTTTGCTTTGAAAATGCAAAAGGTGGATTGCTTTGAAAATGCCAAAAGGTTTGCTTTGAAAATGCAAAACGTGGTTTGCTTTGAAAATGGAAAACGTGATTTGCTTTGAAAATGCAAAAGGTGGTTTGCTTTGAAAAAGCAAAAGGTGGTTTGCTTTGAAAATGCAAAAGGTGGTTTGCTTTGAAAAAGCAAAAGGTGGTTTGCTTTGAAAATGAAAAGATGGTATGCTTTGAAAATGCAAAAGGTGGTTTGCTTTGAAAAAGCAAAATATTGTTTGCTGTGAAAATGCTAAATGTGTTTTTTTTTTTAAATGCAAAATGTGGTTTGCTTTGAAAATGCAAAAGGTGGTTTGCTTTGAAAATGCAAATGGTGGTTTGCTTTGAAAAGGCAAAAGGTTTGCTTTGAAAATGCAAAGGGTTTACGTTGAAAATGCAAAAGGTTAGCTTTGAAAATGCAAATAGTGGTTTGGTTTGAAGGGCAAATTGTGGTTTGTTTTGAAAAAGCAAAAGGTGGTTTGCTTTGAAAAGGCAAAAGGTGGGTTGCTTTGAAAAGGCAAAAGGTGGTTTGCTTTGAAACAGAAAAGGTGGTTTGCTTTTAAAATGCAAAAGGTGGTTTTCATTGAAAATGCAAAAGTTGGTTTGCTTTGAAATTGCAAAAAGTGGTTTGCTTTGAAAATACAAATGGTGGTTTGCTTTGAAAATGTAAAATGTCGTTTGTTTAGAAAATGGAAAAGGTGGTTTGCTTTGAAAATGCAAAAGGTGGTTTGCTTTGAAAAAGCAAAAGGTGGTTTGCTTTGAAAATGCAAAAAGGTTTGCTTTAAAAATGCAGTAGATGGTTTGATTTGAAAATGGAAAAGGTGGTTTGCTTTGAAAATGCAAAAGGTGGTTTGTTTTGAAATTGCAAAAAAGTGGTTTACTTTGAAAATGCAAAATGTGGTTTGCTTTGAAAATGCAAAAGGTGGTTTGCTTTAAAAATGCAAAAGGTGGCTTCCTTTTAATATACAAATGGTGGTTTGCTTTGAAAATGCAAAACGTGGTTTGCTTTTAAAATGATAACGGTGGTTTTCTTTGAAAATGCAAATGGTGGTTTGCTTTGAAAATGTAAAAGGTGGTTTTCTTTGAAAATGCAAAAGGTGGTTTGGTATAAAAATGCCAAAAAGTGGTTTGCTTTGGAAATGCAAACGGTGGTTTGCTTTGAAAATGCAAAAGGTCGTTTGCTTTGAAAATGCTAAAGGTCATTTGCTTTGAAAATGCAAAAGGTGGTTTGCTGGTTTGCATTGAAAATGCAAAAGCTGCTTTTCAATGAAAATGCAAAGGGTGGTTTGCTTTGAAAATGAAAAATGTGGTTTGCTTTGAAAATGCAAAAGGTGGCTTGCTTTTAAAATGCAAAAGGTGGTTTGCTGGTTAACATTGAAAATGCAAAAGGTGGTTTGCTTTGATAATGAAAAATGTGGTGTGCGTTGAAATAGCAAAAAGTGGTTTGCTTTAAAAATGCGGTAGATAGTTTGCTTTGAAAATGGAAAAGGTGGTTTGCTTTGAAAATGCAAAAGGTGGTTTGCTTTGAAAATCCAAAAAGGTTTGTTTTAAAAATGTAGTAGATGGTTTGCTTTGAAAATGGAATAAGTGGTTTGCTTTGAAAATGCAAAAGGTGGCTTGCTTTTAATATGCAAATGGTGGTTTGCTTTAAAAATGCAAAAGGTGGTTTGGATTTGAAAATGGAAAAGGTGGTTTGTTTTGAAAATGCTATAGATGATTAGCTTTGAAAATGCAAAAGGTGGTTTGCTATGAAAATGCAAAAAGGTTTGCTTTAAAAATGCAGTAGGTTTGCTTTGAAAATGGAAAAGGTGGTTTGCTTTGAAAATGCAAAAGGTGGTTTGCTATAAAATGCCAAAAGGCGGTTTGCTTTGAAAATGCAAAATGTGCTTTGCTTTGAAAATGCAAAATGTCGTTTGTTTAGAAAAAACAAAAGGTGGTTTGCTTTGAAAATACAAAATGTGGTTTGCTTTGAAAATGCTATAGGTGGTTTGCTTTGAAAATGGAAAAGGTGGTTTGCTTTGTAAATGGAAACGGTGGTTTTCTTTGAAATTGCAAAAGGTGGTTTGCTTTGAAAAGGTAGTTTGCTTTGAAAATGCAAAAGGTGGATTGCTTTGAAAATGCCAAAAGGTTTGCTTTGAAAATGCAAAACGTGGTTTGCTTTGAAAATGGAAAACGTGATTTGCTTTGAAAATGCAAAAGGTGGTTTGCTTTGAAAAAGCAAAAGGTGGTTTGCTTTGAAAAAGCAAAAGGTGGTTTGCTTTGAAAATGCAAAAAGGTTTGCTTTAAAAATGCAGAAGATGGTTTGCTTTGAAAATTGAAAAGGTGGTTTGCTTTCAAAATGCAAAAGGTGGTTTGCTTTTAAATTGCAAAAAAATGGTTTGCTTTGAAAATGCAAAAGGTGGTTTGGTATAAAAATGCCAAAAAGTGGTTTGCTTTGGAAATGCAAAAGGTGGTTTGCTTTGAAAATGCAAAAGGTCGTTTGCTTTGAAAATTCAAAAGGTCATTTGCTTTGAAAATGCAAAAGGTGGTTTGCTGGTTTGCATTGAAAACGCAAACGCTGCTTTTCAATGAAAATGCAAAAGGTGGTTTGCTTTGAAAATGAAAAAGGTCGTTTGCTTTGAAAATGCAAAAGGTGGTTTGCTTTGAAAATGCAAAAGGTGGTTTGCTGGTTTGCTTTGAAAATGCAAAAGGTGGTCTGCTTTGAAAATCCAAAAAGGTTTGCTTTATAATGTAGTAGATAGTTTGCTTTGAAAAAGGAAAAAGTGGTTTGCTTTGAAAATACAGAAGGTGCTTTGCTTTGAAATTGCAAAAAAAACTGGTTTGCTTTGAAAATGCAAAAGGTGGTTTGCTTTGAAAATACAAAAGGTGGTTTGCTTTGAAAATGCCATAGGTGGCTTTCTTTTAATATGGAAATGGTGGTTTGCTTTTAAAATGCAAAAGGTTGTTTGTCTTTACTATGTAAAAGGTGGTTTGCTTTGAAAATGCAAATGGTGGTTTGCTTTGAAAATGCAAATAGTGGTTTGCTTTGAAGGGCAAATGGTGGTTTGCTTTGAAAATGCAAAAGGTGGTTTTCTTTGAAAATGTAAAAAAGGTTGTTTGCTTTTAAAATCAAAAGGTTTGCTTTGAAATGCAAAGGGTTTACTTTGAAAATGCAAAAGGTTTGCTTTGAAAATGCAAAAGTGGTTTGCTTTGAAGGGAAAATAGTGGTTTGCTTTGAAAAAGCAAAAGGTGGTTGCTTAGAAGATGCAAAAGGCGGTTTGCTTTGAAAATGCAAAAGGTGGTTTGCTTTTAAAATGCAAAAGGTGGTTTGCTATAAAAACGCCAAAAGGAGGTTTGCTTTGAAAATGCAAAAGTTGGTCTGCTTTGAAAATGCAAAAGGTGGTTTACTTTGAAAATGCTAAAGGTGGTTTGCTTTGAAAATGCAAATGGTGGTTTGCTTTGAAAATGAAAAAGTGGTTTGCTTTCAAAATGCAAAGGGTTTACTTTGAAAATGCAAAAGGCGGTTTGCTTTGAAGGGCATATGGTGGTTTGCTTTGAAAACGCAAAAGGTGGTTTGATTTGAAAATGAAAAAAAGGTGGTTTGCTTTTAAAATCAAAAGGTTTGCTTTGAAAATGCAAAGGGTTCACTTTGAAAATGCAAAAGGTTTGTTTTGAAAATGCAAATAGTGGTTTGCTTTGAAAAAGCAAAAGGTGGTTGCTTTGAAGATGCAAAAGGTGGTTTGCTTTGAAAATGCAAAAGGGAGTTTGCTTTGAAAATGTAAAAGGTGGTGTGCTTTGAAAATGCAAAAGGTGGTTTGCTTTGAAAATGATATAGGTGGTTTGCTTTGAAAATGCAAAAAGGTTTGCTTTAAAAAAGCAGTAGATGATTTACTTTGAAAATGGAAAAGGTGGTTTAAAAATGCAAAAGGTGGTTTCCTTTGAAAATGCAAAAAGGTTTGCTTTAAAAATGCAGTTGATGGTTTGCTTTAAAAATGCAGTAGATGGTTTGCTTTGAAAATGCAAAAGGTGGTTTGCTTTGAAAATGCAAAAGGTCGTTTGCTTTGAAAATACAAAAGGTCGTTTGCTTTTAAAATGCAAAAGGTCGTTTGCTTTGAAAATGCAATGGGTGGTTTTCTGGTTTGCATTGAAAATGCAGAAGCTGCTTTTTAATGGAAATGCAACAGGTGGTTTGCTTTGAAAATGCAAAAGATGGTATGCTTTGAAAATGCAAAAGGTGGTTTGCTTTGAAAATGCAAAAGGTGGTTTGCTTTGTAAATTCAAAAAGGTTTGCTTTAAAAAGCAGTAGATGGTTTGCTTTGATAATGGAAAAGGTGGTTTGAAAATGCAAAAGGTGGTTTCCTTTGAAAATGCAAAAGGAGGTTTGCTTTGAAAATACAAAAGGTCGTTTGCTCTGAAAATGCAAAAGGTCGTTTGCTTTTAATATGCAAAAGGTCGTTTGCTTTGTAAATGCAAAAGATTGTTTGCTTTGAAATTGCAAAAAAAGTGGTTTGCTTTGAAAATGCAAAAGTGGTTTGCTTTGAAAATACAAAACGTGGTTTGATTTGAAAATGCAAAAAGTGGCTTTGTTTTAATATGCAAATGGTGGTTTGCTTTGAAAATGCAAAAGGTGGTTTGCTTTTAAAATGCAAAAGGTGGTTTGGTTTGAAAATGCAAATGTTGGTTTTCAATGAAAATGTAAAAGGTGGTTTGCTTTGAAAATGCAAAAGGTGGTTTGGTATAAAAATGCCAAAATGTGGTTTGCTTTGAAAATGTAAAAGGTGGTTTGCTTTGAAAATGCAAACGGTCGTTTGCTTTGAAAATGCAAAAGGTGGTTTGCTGGTTTGCATTGAAAATGCAAAAGCTGCGTTTTAATGGAAATGCAAAATGTGGTTTGCTTTGAAAATGCAAAAGATGGTATGCTTTGAAAATGCAAAAAGGTTTGCTTTAAAAAAGCAGTAGATGGTTTGCTTTGAAAATGGAAAATGTGGATTGAAAATGCAAAATGGGGTTTCCTTTGAAAATGCAAAAAGGTTTGCTTTAAAATGCAATAGATGGTTTGCTTTGAAAATGGAAAAGGTGGTTTTCTTTGAAAATGCAAATGGTGGTTTCCTTTGAAAATGCAAAAGGTGGTTTGCTTTGAAAATTCAAAAAGGTTTGCTTTAAAAAAGCAGTAGATGGTTTGCTTTGAAAATGCAAAAGGTGGTTTGCTTTGAAAATGCAAAAGGTCGTTTGCTTTGAAAATACAAAAGGTCGTTTGCTTTTAAAATGCAAAAGGTCGTTTGCTTTGAAAATGCAATGGGTGGTTTTCTGGTTTGCATTGAAAATGCAGAAGCTGCTTTTTAATGGAAATGCAACAGGTGGTTTGCTTTGAAAATGCAAAAGATGGTATGCTTTGAAAATGCAAAAGGTGGTTTGCTTTGAAAATGCAAAAGGTGGTTTGCTTTGTAAATTCAAAAAGGTTTGCTTTAAAAAGCAGTAGATGGTTTGCTTTGATAATGGAAAAGGTGGTTTGAAAATGCAAAAGGTGGTTTCCTTTGAAAATGCAAAAGGAGGTTTGCTTTGAAAATACAAAAGGTCGTTTGCTCTGAAAATGCAAAAGGTCGTTTGCTTTTAATATGCAAAAGGTCGTTTGCTTTGTAAATGCAAAAGATTGTTTGCTTTGAAATTGCAAAAAAAGTGGTTTGCTTTGAAAATGCAAAAGTGGTTTGCTTTGAAAATACAAAACGTGGTTTGATTTGAAAATGCAAAAAGTGGCTTTGTTTTAATATGCAAATGGTGGTTTGCTTTGAAAATGCAAAAGGTGGTTTGCTTTTAAAATGCAAAAGGTGGTTTGGTTTGAAAATGCAAATGTTGGTTTTCAATGAAAATGTAAAAGGTGGTTTGCTTTGAAAATGCAAAAGGTGGTTTGGTATAAAAATGCCAAAATGTGGTTTGCTTTGAAAATGTAAAAGGTGGTTTGCTTTGAAAATGCAAACGGTCGTTTGCTTTGAAAATGCAAAAGGTGGTTTGCTGGTTTGCATTGAAAATGCAAAAGCTGCGTTTTAATGGAAATGCAAAATGTGGTTTGCTTTGAAAATGCAAAAGATGGTATGCTTTGAAAATGCAAAAAGGTTTGCTTTAAAAAAGCAGTAGATGGTTTGCTTTGAAAATGGAAAATGTGGATTGAAAATGCAAAATGGGGTTTCCTTTGAAAATGCAAAAAGGTTTGCTTTAAAATGCAATAGATGGTTTGCTTTGAAAATGGAAAAGGTGGTTTTCTTTGAAAATGCAAATGGTGGTTTCCTTTGAAAATGCAAAAGGTGGTTTGCTTTGAAAATTCAAAAAGGTTTGCTTTAAAAAAGCAGTAGATGGTTTGCTTTGAAAATGGAAAAGGTGGTTTGAAAATGCAAAAGGTGGTTTCCTTTGAAAATGCAAAAGGAGGTTTGCTTTGAAAATACAAAAGGTCGTTTGCTCTGAAAATGCAAAAGGTCGTTTGCTTTTAATATGCAAAAGGTCGTTTGCTTTCAAAATGCAAAAGATTGTTTGCTATGAAATTGCAAAAAAGTGGTTTGCTTTGAAAATGCAAAAGTGGTTTGCTTTGAAAATACAAAACGTGGTTTGATTTGAAAATGCAAAAAGTGGCTTTGTTTTAATATGCAAATGGTGGTTTGCTTTGAAAATGAAAAAGTGGTTTGCTTTTAAAATGCAAAAGGTGGTTTGGTTTGAAAATGCAAATGTTGGTTTTCAATGAAAATGTAAAAGGTGGTTTGCTTTGAAAATGCAAAAGGTGGTTTGGTATAAAAATGCCAAAATGTGGTTTGCTTTGAAAATGTAAAATGTGGTTTGCTTTGAAAATGCAAACGGTCGTTTGCTTTGAAAATGCAAAAGGTGGTTTGCTGGTTTGCATTGAAAATGCAAAAGCTGCGTTTTAATGGAAATGCAAAATGTGGTTTGCTTTGAAAATGCAAAAGATGGTATGCTTTCAAAATGCAAAAAGGTTTGCTTTAAAAAAAAGCAGTAGATGGTTTGCTTTGAAAATGGAAAAGGTGGATTGAAAATGCAAAATGTGGTTTCCTTTGAAAATGCAAAAGGTCGTTTGCTTTAAAAATGCAATAGATGTTTTGCTTTGAAAATGGAAAAGGTGGTTTTCTTTGAAAATGCAAAAGGTGGTTTGATTTGAAATTGCAAATGTGTGGTTTGCTTTGAACATGCAAAAAAGCGGTTTGCTTTGAAAATGCAAAAGGTGGTTTGCTTTGAAAATGCAAAATGAGGTTTGCTTTAAAAATGCAGTAGATGGTTTGCTTTGAAAATAGAAAAGGTGGTTTGCTTTGAAAATGCAAAAGATGGTTTGCTTTGAAAATACAAAACGTGTTTTAATTTGAAGATGCAAAAAGTGGCTTTGTTTTAATATGCAAATGGTGGTTTGCTTTGAAAATGCAAAAGGTGGTTTACTTATAAAATGCAAAAGGTGGTTTGCTTTGAAAATGCAAAAGGTGGTTTGGTATAAAAATGCCAAAAAGTGGTTTGCTTTGAAAATGCAAAAGGTAGTTTGCTTTGAAAATGCAAACGGTCGTTTGCTTTGAAAATGCAAAAGGTGGTTTGCTGATTTGCATTGTAAGTGCAAAATCTGCTTTTGAATGGAAATGCTTTGAAAATGCAAAAAGGTTTGCTTTAAAAAAGCAGTAGATGGTTTGCTTTGAAAATGGAAAAGGTGGATTGAAATTGCAAAAGGTGGTTTCCTTTGAAAATGCAAAAAGGTTTGCTTTAAAAATGCAGTAGATGGTTTGCTTTGAAAATGGAAAAGGTGGTTTGCTTTGAAAATGCAAAAGGTGGTTTAATTTGAAATTGCAAATGTGTGGTTTGCTTTGAACATGCAAAAAAAGGTGGTCTGCTTTGAAAATGTTAAAGGTGGTTTGCTTCGAAAATGCAAAAGGTGGTTTGTTTTGAAATTGCAAAAGGTGGTTTGCTTTGAAAATGCAAAAGGAGGTTTGCTTTGAAAATGCAAATGGTCGTTTGCTCTATAAATGCAAAAAGTGGCTTTGTTTTAATATGCAAATGGTGGTTTGCATTGAAAATGCAAAAGGTGGTTTGCTATTAAAGTGCAAAAGGTGGTTTGCTTTAAAAATGCAAATGTTGGTTTTCAATGAAAATGTAAAAGGTGGTTTGCTTTGAAAATGCAAAAGGTGGTTTGGTATAAAAATGCCAAAAAGTAGTTTGCTTTGAAAATGTAAAAGGTGGTTTGCTTTGAAAATGCAAATATGGTATGCTTTGAAAATGCTAAAAGGTTTGCTTTAAAAAAGCAGTAGATGGTTTGCTTTTTAAAATGGAAAAGGTGGATTGAAAATGCAAAAGGTGGTTTCCTTTGAAAATGCAAAAATGTTTGCCTTAAAAATGCAGTAGATGGTTTGTTTTGAAAATGGAAAAGGTGGTTTGCTTTGAAAATGCAAAAGAGGGTTTGCTTTGAAATTGCAAAAAAGTAGTTTGCTTTGAAAATGCAAAAGATGGTTTGCTTTGAAAATACAAAACGTTGTTTGATTTGAAATTGCAAAAGGTGGTTTGCTGATTTGCATTGATAATGCAAAAGCTGCTTTTTAATGGAAATGCAAAAGGTGGTTTGCTTTGAAAATGCAAAAGATGGTATGCTTTGAAAATGCAAAAAGGTTTGCTTTAAAAAAGCAGTAGATGGTTTACTTTGAAAATGGAAAAGGTGGATTGAAAATGCAAATGGTGGTTTGGTATAAAAATGCGAAAAAGTGGTTTGCTTTGAAAATGCAAAAGGTGGTTTGCTTTGAAAATGCAAACGGTCGTTTGCTTTGAAAATGCAAAAGGTGGTTTGCTGGTTTGCATTGAAAATGCAAAAGCTGCTTTTTAATGGAAATGCAAAAGGTGGTTTGCTTTGAAAATGCAAAGATGGTATGCTTTGAAAATGCAAAAGGTGGTTTGCTTTGAAAATGCAAAAGGTGGTTTGCTTTGAATATGAAAAAGCTGGTTTGCTTTGAAAATGCTAAAGGTTTGCTTTGAAAATGCAAAGGGTTTACTTTGATAATGCAAAAGGTTTGTTTTGAAAATGCAAATGGTGGTTTGCTTTGAAAATGCAAAAGGTGGTTTGCTTTTAAAATGAAAAGGTGGGTTGCATTGAAAATGCAAACGTTGGTTTGCTTGGAAATTGCAAAAAGTGGTTTGCTTTGAAAATGCAAATGGTGGTTTGCTTTGAAAAGGCAAAAGGTGGTTTGCTATAAAAATGCCAAAAGGAGGTTTGCTTTCAAAATGCAAAATGTGGTTTTCTTTGAAAATGCAGAAGGTCCTTTGCTTTGAAAATGCAAAAGGTTTGCTATGAAAATGCAAAAGTTGGTTTGCTGGTTTGAATTGAAAATGAAAAAGGTGGTTTGCTTTGAAAATACACAAGGTGGTTTGCTTTGAAAATGCAAAAGGTGGTTTGCTTTGAAAATACAAAAGGTGGTTTGCTTTGAAAATGCAAAAGGTGGCTTGCTTTTAATATGCAAAACATGGTTTGCTTTTAAAATGCAAAAGGTGTTTTGGTTTTAAAATGCAAAAGATGGATTGGTTTTAAAATGGAAATGTTGGTTTGCTTTGAAAATGCAAAAGGTGGGTTGCTTTGAAAATGCAAAAGATGATTTGCTTTGAAAATGCTAAATGTGGTTTGCTTTGAAAATGCAAAAGGTGGTTTACTTTGAAAATGCAAAAGGTGGTGGGCTTTGAAAATGCAAAAGCTGATTTGCTTTGAAAATGCAAAAGGTCGTTTGCTTTGAAAGTGCAAAAGGTAGTTTGCTTTGAAAATGTTAAATGTGGTTTGTTTTGAAAATGCAAAAAAGTGGTTTGGTTTGAAAATGCAAAAGGTGGTTTGCTTTGAAAATGCTATAAGTGGTTTGCTTTGAAAATGCAAAAGGTGCTTTGCTTTGAAATTGCAAAAGGTGGTTTGCTTTGAAAATGCAAAAGGTGGTTTGCTTTGAAAATGCAAAAAATTGCTTTGAAAATGCAAAAGGTGGTTTGCTTTGAAAATGCAAAAGATGGTTTGTTTTGAAAATGCAAAAGGTGGTTTGTTTTGAAAATGCAAAAAGTGGTTTGCTTTGAAAATGCAAAAGGTTTGATTTGAAAATGCAAAAGATGGTTTGCATTGAAAAGGCAAAAGGTGGTTTGCTATAAAAATGCCAAAAGGAGGTTTGCTTTCAAAATGCAAAATGTGGTTTTCCTTTAAAATGCAAAAGGTCCTTTGCTTTGAAAATCCAAAAGGTTTGCTATGACAATGCAAAAGTTGGTTTGCTGGTTTGCATTGAAAATGCAAAAGGTGGTTTGTTTTGAAAATGCTATAGATGGTTAGTTTGAAAATGCAAAAGGTGGTTTGCTATGAAAATGCAAAAAGGTTTGCTTTAAAAATGCAGTAGGTTTGCTTTGAAAATGGAAAAAAGTGGTTTGCTTTCAAAATGGAAAAGGAGGTTTGCTTTGAAAATACAAAATGTGGTTTGCTTTGAAAATGCTATAGGTGGTTTGCTTTGAACATGCAAAAAGTGGTTTTCTTTGAAATTTCAAAAGGTGGTTTGCTTTGAAAAGGCAGTTTGCTTTGAAAATGCAAAAGGTGGATTGCTTTGAAAATGCAAATGGTGGTTTGCTGGTTTGCATTGAAAATGTAAAAGCTGCTTTTTAATGGAAATGCAAAAGGTGGTTTGCTTTGAAAATGAAAAGATGGTATGCTTTGAAAATGCAAAAGGTGGTTTGCTTTGAAAAAGCAAAATATTGTTTGCTGTGAAAATGCTAAATGTGTTTATTTTTGAAAATGCAAAATGTGGTTTGCTTTGAAAATGCAAAAGGTGGTTTGCTTTGAAAATGCAAAAGGTGGTTTGCTTTGAAAAGGCAAAAGGTTTGCTTTGAAAATGCAATGGGTTTACGTTGAAAATGCAAAAGGTTAGCTTTGAAAATGCAAATAGTGGTTTGGTTTGAAGGGCAAATTGTGGTTTGTTTTGAAAAAGCAAAAGGTGGTTTGCTTTGAAAAGGCAAAAGGTGGGTTGCTTTGAAAAGGCAAAAGGTGGTTTGCTTTGAAACAGAAAAGGTGGTTTGCTTTTAAAATGCAAAAGGTGGTTTTCATTGAAAATGCAAAAGTTGGTTTGCTTTGAAATTGCAAAAAGTGGTTTGCTTTGAAAATACAAATGGTGGTTTGCTTTGAAAATGTAAAATGTCGTTTGTTTAGAAAATGGAAAAGGTGGTTTGCTTTGAAAATGCAAAAGGTGGTTTGCTTTGAAAAAGCAAAAGGTGGTTTGCTTTGAAAATGCAAAAAGGTTTGCTTTAAAAATGCAGTAGATGGTTTGATTTGAAAATGGAAAAGGTAGTTTGCTTTGAAAATGCAAAAGGTGGTTTTTTTTTAAATAGCAAAAAAAGTGGTTTGCTTTGAAAATGCAAAATGTGGTTTGCTTTGAAAATGCAAAAGGTGGTTTGCTTTGAAAATGCAAAACGTGGTTTGCTTTTAAAATGATAACGGTGGTTTTCTTTGAAAATGCAAATGGTGGTTTGCTTTGAAAATGTAAAAGGTGGTTTTCTTTGAAAATGCAAAAGGTGGTTTGGTATAAAAATGCCAAAAAGTGGTTTGCTTTGGAAATGCAAACGGTGGTTTGCTTTGAAAATGCAAAAGGACGTTTGCTTTGAAAATGCTAAAGGTCATTTGCTTTGAAAATGCAAAAGGTGGTTTGCTGGTTTGCATTGAAAATGCAAAAGCTGCTTTTCAATGAAAATGCAAAGGGTGGTTTGCTTTGAAAATGAAAAATGTGGTTTGCTTTGAAAATGCAAAAGGTGGCTTGCTTTTAAAATGCAAAAGGTGGTTTGCTGGTTAACATTGAAAATGCAAAAGGTGGTTTGCTTTGAAAATGCAAAATGTGGTGTGCGTTGAAATAGCAAAAAGTGGTTTGCTTTAAAAATGCGGTAGATAGTTTGCTTTGAAAATGGAAAAGGTGGTTTGCTTTGAAAATGCAAAAGGTGGTTTGCTTTGAAAATCCAAAAAGGTTTGCTTTAAAAATGTAGTAGATGGTTTGCTTTGAAAATGGAATAAGTGGTTTGCTTTGAAAATGCAAAAGGTGGTTTGTTTTGAAATAGCAAAAAAAAGTCGTTTGATTTGAAAATGCAAAAGGTGGTTTGCTTTGAAAATGCAAAAGGTGGCTTGCTTTTAATATGCAAATGGTGGTTTGCTTTAAAAATGCAAAAGGTGGTTTGGATTTGAAAATGGAAAAGGTGGTTTGTTTTGAAAATGCTATAGATGATTAGCTTTGAAAATGCAAAAGGTGGTTTGCTATGAAAATGCAAAAAGGTTTGCTTTAAAAATGCAGTAGGTTTGCTTTGAAAATGGAAAAGGTGGTTTGCTTTTAAATTGCAAAAAAAATGGTTTGCTTTGAAAATGCAAAAGGTGGTTTGGTATAAAAATGCCAAAAAGTGGTTTGCTTTGGAAATGCAAAAGGTGGTTTGCTTTGAAAATGCAAAAGGTCGTTTGCTTTGAAAATTCAAAAGGTCATTTGCTTTGAAAATGCAAAAGGTGGTTAGCTGGTTTACATTGAAAATGCAAACGCTGCTTTTCATTGAAAATGCAAAAGGTGGTTTGCTTTGAAAATGAAAAAGGTGGTTTGCTTTGAAAATGCAAAAGGTGGTTTGCTTTGAAAATGCAAAAGGTGGTTTGCTGGTTTGCATTGAAAATGCAAAAGCTGGTTTGCTTTGAAAATGCAAAATGTGGTGTGCTTTGAAAATGCAAATGGTGGTCTGCTTTGAAAATCCAAAAAGGTTTGCTTTATAATGTAGTAGATAGTTTGCTTTGAAAAAGGAAAAAGTGGTTTGCTTTGAAAATACAGAAGGTGGTTTGGTTTGAAATTGCAAAAAAAAATGGTTTGCTTTGAAAATGCAAAAGGTGGTTTGCTTTGAAAATACAAAAGGTGGTTTGCTTTGAAAATGCCATAGGTGGCTTTCTTTTAATATGGAAATGGTGGTTTGCTTTTAAAATGCAAAAGGTTGTTTGTCTTTACTATGTAAAAGGTGGTTTGCTTTGAAAATGCAAATGGTGGTTTGCTTTGAAAATGCAAATAGTGGTTTGCTTTGAAGGGCAAATGGTGGTTTGCTTTGAAAATGCAAAAGGTGGTTTTCTTTGAAATTGTAAAAAAGGTTGTTTGCTTTTAAAATCAAAAGGTTTGCTTTGAAATGCAAAGGGTTTACTTTGAAAATGCAAAAGGTTTGCTTTGAAAATGCAAAAAGTGGTTTGCTTTGAAGGGAAAATAGTGGTTTGCTTTGAAAAAGCAAAAGGTGGTTGCTTAGAAGATGCAAAAGGTGGTTTGCTTTGAAAATGCAAAAGGTGGTTTGCTTTTAAAATGCAAAAGGTGGTTTGCTATAAAAACGCCAAAATGAGGTTTGCTTTGAAAATGCAAAAGTTGGTCTGCTTTGAAAATGCAAAAGGTGGTTTACTTTGAAAATGCTAAAGGTGGTTTGCTTTGAAAATGCAAATGGTGGTTTGCTTTGAAAATGATAAAGTGGTTTGCTTTCAAAATGCAAAGGGTTTACTTTGAAAATGCAAAAGGCGGTTTGCTTTGAAGGGCATATGGTGGTTTGCTTTGAAAAAGCAAAAGGTGGTTTGATTTGAAAATGAAAAAAAGGTGGTTTGCTTTTAAAATCAAAAGGTTTGCTTTGAAAATGCAAAGGGTTCACTTTGAAAATGCAAAAGGTTTGTTTTGAAAATGCGAATAGTAGTTTGCTTTGAAAAAGCAAAAGGTGGTTGCTTTGAAGATGCAAAAGGTGGTTTGCTTTGAAAATGCAAAAGGTCGTTTGCTTTGAAAATACAAAAGGTCGTTTGCTTTTAAAATGCAAAAGGTGGATTGCCGGTTTGCATTGAAAATGCAAAAGGGAGTTTGCTTTGAAAATGTAAAAGGTGGTGTGCTTTGAAAATGCAAAAGGTGGTGTGCTTTGAAAATGATATAGGTGGTTTGCTTTGAAATTGCAAAAAGGTTTGCTTTAAAAAAGCAGTAGATGATTTACTTTGAAAATGGAAAAGGTGGTTTGAAAATGCAAAAGGTGGTTTCCTTTGAAAATGCAAAAAGGTTTGCTTTAAAAATGCAGTAGATGGTTTGCTTTAAAAATGCAGTAGATGGTTTGCTTTGAAAATGCAAAAGGTGGTTTGCTTTGAAAATGCAAAAGGTCGTTTGCTTTGAAAATACAAAAGGTCGTTTGCTTTTAAAATGCAAAAGGTCGTTTGCTTTGAAAATGCAATAGGTGGTTTTCTGGTTTGCATTGAAAATGCAAAAGCTGCTTTTCAATGAAAATGCAAAGGGTGGTTTGCTTTGAAAATGAAAAATGTGGTTTGCTTTGAAAATGCAAAAGGTGGCTTGCTTTTAAAATGCAAAAGGTGGTTTGCTGGTTAACATTGAAAATGCAAAAGGTGGTTTGCTTTGAAAATGCAAAATGTGGTGTGCGTTGAAATAGCAAAAAGTGGTTTGCTTTAAAAATGCGGTAGATAGTTTGCTTTGAAAATGGAAAAGGTGGTTTGCTTTGAAAATGCAAAAGGTGGTTTGCTTTGAAAATCCAAAAAGGTTTGCTTTAAAAATGTAGTAGATGGTTTGCTTTGAAAATGGAATAAGTGGTTTGCTTTGAAAATGCAAAAGGTGGTTTGTTTTGAAACAGCAAAAAAAAGTCGTTTGATTTGAAAATGCAAAAGGTGGTTTGCTTTGAAAATGCAAAAGGTGGCTTGCTTTTAATATGCAAATGGTGGTTTGCTTTAAAAATGCAAAAGGTGGTTTGGATTTGAAAATGGAAAAGGTGGTTTGTTTTGAAAATGCTATAGATGATTAGCTTTGAAAATGCAAAAGGTGGTTTGCTATGAAAATGCAAAAAGGTTTGCTTTAAAAATGCAGTAGGTTTGCTTTGAAAATCGAAAAGGTGGTTTGCTTTTAAATTGCAAAAAAAATGGTTTGCTTTGAAAATGCAAAAGGTGGTTTGGTATAAAAATGCCAAAAAGTGGTTTGCTTTGGAAATGCAAAAGGTGGTTTGCTTTGAAAATGCAAAAGGTCGTTTGCTTTGAAAATTCAAAAGGTCATTTGCTTTGAAAATGCAAAAGGTGGTTAGCTGGTTTGCATTGAAAATGCAAACGCTGCTTTTCATTGAAAATGCAAAAGGTGGTTTGCTTTGAAAATGAAAAAGGTGGTTTGCTTTGAAAATGCAAAAGGTGGTTTGCTTTGAAAATGCAAAAGGTGGTTTGCTGGTTTGCATTGAAAATGCAAAAGCTGGTTTGCTTTGAAAATGCAAAATGTGGTGTGCTTTGAAAATGCAAATGGTGGTCTGCTTTGAAAATCCAAAAAGGTTTGCTTTATAATGTAGTAGATAGTTTGCTTTGAAAAAGGAAAAAGTGGTTTGCTTTGAAAATACAGAAGGTGGTTTGGTTTGAAATTGCAAAAAAAAATGGTTTGCTTTGAAAATGCAAAAGGTGGTTTGCTTTGAAAATACAAAAGGTGGTTTGCTTTGAAAATGCCATAGGTGGCTTTCTTTTAATATGGAAATGGTGGTTTGCTTTTAAAATGCAAAAGGTTGTTTGTCTTTACTATGTAAAAGGTGGTTTGCTTTGAAAATGCAAATGGTGGTTTGCTTTGAAAATGCAAATAGTGGTTTGCTTTGAAGGGCAAATGGTGGTTTGCTTTGAAAATGCAAAAGGTGGTTTTCTTTGAAATTGTAAAAAAGGTTGTTTGCTTTTAAAATCAAAAGGTTTGCTTTGAAATGCAAAGGGTTTACTTTGAAAATGCAAAAGGTTTGCTTTGAAAATGCAAAAAGTGGTTTGCTTTGAAGGGAAAATAGTGGTTTGCTTTGAAAAAGCAAAAGGTGGTTGCTTAGAAGATGCAAAAGGTGGTTTGCTTTGAAAATGCAAAAGGTGGTTTGCTTTTAAAATGCAAAAGGTGGTTTGCTATAAAAACGCCAAAATGAGGTTTGCTTTGAAAATGCAAAAGTTGGTCTGCTTTGAAAATGCAAAAGGTGGTTTACTTTGAAAATGCTAAAGGTGGTTTGCTTTGAAAATGCAAATGGTGGTTTGCTTTGAAAATGATAAAGTGGTTTGCTTTCAAAATGCAAAGGGTTTACTTTGAAAATGCAAAAGGCGGTTTGCTTTGAAGGGCATATGGTGGTTTGCTTTGAAAAAGCAAAAGGTGGTTTGATTTGAAAATGAAAAAAAGGTGGTTTGCTTTTAAAATCAAAAAGTTTGCTTTGAAAATGCAAAGGGTTCACTTTGAAAATGCAAAAGGTTTGTTTTGAAAATGCGAATAGTAGTTTGCTTTGAAAAAGCAAAAGGTGGTTGCTTTGAAGATGCAAAAGGTGGTTTGCTTTGAAAATGCAAAAGGTCGTTTGCTTTGAAAATACAAAAGGTCGTTTGCTTTTAAAATGCAAAAGGTGGATTGCCGGTTTGCATTGAAAATGCAAAAGGGAGTTTGCTTTGAAAATGTAAAAGGTGGTGTGCTTTGAAAATGCAAAAGGTGGTGTGCTTTGAAAATGATATAGGTGGTTTGCTTTGAAATTGCAAAAAGGTTTGCTTTAAAAAAGCAGTAGATGATTTACTTTGAAAATGGAAAAGGTGGTTTGAAAATGCAAAAGGTGGTTTCCTTTGAAAATGCAAAAAGGTTTGCTTTAAAAATGCAGTAGATGGTTTGCTTTAAAAATGCAGTAGATGGTTTGCTTTGAAAATGCAAAAGGTGGTTTGCTTTGAAAATGCAAAAGGTCGTTTGCTTTGAAAATACAAAAGGTCGTTTGCTTTTAAAATGCAAAAGGTCGTTTGCTTTGAAAATGCAATAGGTGGTTTTCTGGTTTGCATTGAAAATGCAGAAGCTGCTTTTTAATGGAAATGCAACAGGTGGTTTGCTTTGAAAATGCAAAAGATGGTATGCTTTGAAAATGCAAAAGGTGGTTTGCTTTGAAAATGCAAAAGGTGGTTTGCTTTGTAAATTCAAAAAGGTTTGCTTTAAAAAAGCAGTAGATGGTTTGCTTTGATAATGGAAAAGGTGGTTTGAAAATGCAAAAGGTGGTTTCCTTTGAAAATGCAAAAGGAGGTTTGCTTTGAAAATACAAAAGGTCGTTTGCTCTGAAAATGCAAAAGGTCGTTTGCTTTTAATATGCAAAAGGTCGTTTGCTTTGTAAATGCAAAAGATTGTTTGCTTTGAAATTGCAAAAAAGTGGTTTGCTTTGAAAATGCAAAAGTGGTTTGCTTTGAAAATACAAAACGTGGTTTGATTTGAAAATGCAAAAAGTGGCTTTGTTTTAATATGCAAATGGTGGTTTGCTTTGAAAATGCAAAAGGTGGTTTGCTTTTAAAATGCAAAAGGTGGTTTGGTTTGAAAATGCAAATGTTGGTTTTCAATGAAAATGTAAAAGGTGGTTTGCTTTGAAAATGCAAAAGGTGGTTTGCTGGTTTGCATTGAAAATGCAAAAGCTGCGTTTTAATGGAAATGCAAAATGTGGTTTGCTTTGAAAATGCAAAAGATGGTATGCTTTGAAAATGCAAAAAGGTTTGCTTTAAAAAAGCAGTAGATGGTTTGCTTTGAAAATGGAAAAGGTGGATTGAAAATGCAAAAGGTGGTTTCCTTTGAAAATGCAAAAAGGTTTGCTTTAAAAATGCAATAGATGGTTTGCTTTGAAAATGGAAAAGGTGGTTTTCTTTGAAAATGCAAAAGGTGGTTTCCTTTGAAAATGCAAAAGGTGGTTTGCTTTGAAAATTCAAAAAGGTTTGCTTTAAAAAAGCAGTAGATGGTTTGCTTTGAAAATGGAAAAGGTGGTTTGAAAATGCAAAAGGTGGTTTCCTTTGAAAATGCAAAAGGTTTGCTTTGAAAATACAAAAGGTCGTTTGCTCTGAAAATGCAAAAGGTCGTTTGCTTTTAATATGCAAAAGGTCGTTTGCTTTGAAAATGCAAAAGATTGTTTGCTTTGAAATTGCAAAAAAGTGGTTTGCTTTGAAAATGCAAAAGTGGTTTGCTTTGAAAATACAAAACGTGGTTTGATTTGAAAATGCAAAAAGTGGCTTTGTTTTAATATGCAAATGGTGGTTTGCTTTGAAAATGAAAAAGTGGTTTGCTTTTAAAATGCAAAAGGTGGTTTGGTTTGAAAATGCAAATGTTGGTTTTCAATGAAAATGTAAAAGGTGGTTTGCTTTGAAAATGCAAAAGGTGGTTTGGTATAAAAATGCCAAAATGTGGTTTGCTTTGAAAATGTAAAAGGTGGTATGCTTTGAAAATGCAAAAAGGTTTGCTTTAAAAAAGCAGTAGATGGTTTGCTTTGAAAATGGAAAAGGTGGATTGAAAATGCAAAATGTGGTTTCCTTTGAAAATGCAAAAGGTCGTTTGCTTTAAAAATGCAGTAGATGGTTTGCTTTGAAAATGGAAAAGGTGGTTTGCTTTGAAAATGCAAAAGGTGGTTTAATTTGAAATTGCAAATGTGTGGTTTGCTTTGAACATGCAAAAAAAGGTGGTCTGCTTTGAAAATGTTAAAGGTGGTTTGCTTTGAAAATGCAAAAGGTGGTTTGCTTTGAAAATGCAAAAGGTGTTTTGCTTTGAAAATGCAAAAGGTGGTTTGCTTTGAAAATGCAAAATGAGGTTTGCTTTAAAATTGCAGTAGATGGTTTGCTTTGAAAATAGAAAAGGTGGTTTGCTTTGAAAATGCAAAAGGTGGTTTGCTTTGAAAATGCAAAATGAGGTTTGCTTTAAAATTGCAGTAGATGGTTTGCTTTGAAAATAGAAAAGGTGGTTTGCTTTGAAAATGCAAAAGATGGTTTGCTTTGAAATTGCAAAAAAGTGATTTGCTTTGAAAATGCAAAAGGTGGTTTGCTTTGAAAATACATAACGTTGTTTGCTTTGAAAATGCAAAAGGTCGTTTCCTCTGAAAATGCAAAAGGTCGTTTGCTTTTAATATGCAGAAGGTCGTTTGCTTTGAAAATGCAAAAGATTGTTTGCTTTGAAATTGCAAAAAAGTGGTTTGCTTTGAAAATGCAAAAGGTGGTTTGCTTTGAAAATACAAAACGTGGTTTAATTTGAAGATGCAAAAAGTGGCTTTGTTTTAATATGCAAATGGTGGTTTGCTTTGAAAATGAAAAAGGTGGTTTACTTATAAAATGCAAAAGGTGGTTTGCTTTGAAAATGCAAAAGGTGGTTTGGTATAAAAATGCCAAAAAGTGGTTTGCTTTGAAAATGCAAAAGGTAGTTTGCTTTGAAAATGCAAACGGTCGTTTGCTTTGAAAATGCAAAAGGTGGTTTGCTGATTTGCATTGTAAGTGCAAAATCTGCTTTTTAATGGAAATGCTTTGAAAATGCAAAAAGGTTTGCTTTAAAAAAGCAGTAGATGGTTTGCTTTGAAAATGGAAAAGGTGGATTGAAATTGCAAAAGGTGGTTTCCTTTGAAAATGCAAAAAGGTTTGCTTTAAAAATGCAGTAGATGGTTTGCTTTGAAAATGGAAAAGGTGGTTTGCTTTGAAAATGCAAAAGGTGGTTTAATTTGAAATTGCAAATGTGTGGTTTGCTTTGAACATGCAAAAAAAGGTGGTCTGCTTTGAAAATGTTAAAGGTGGTTTGCTTCGAAAATGCAAAAGGTGGTTTGTTTTGAAATTGCAAAAGGTGGTTTGCTTTGAAAATGCAAAAGGAGGTTTGCTTTGAAAATGCAAATGGTCGTTTGCTCTATAAATGCAAACGGTCGTTTGCTATTAATATGCGAAAGGTCGTTTGATTTGAAAATGCAAAAGATTGTTTGCTTTGAATTTGCAAAAAAGTGGTTTGCTTTGAAAATGCGAAAGGTGGTTTGCTTTAAAAATGGAAATGTTGGTTTTCAATGAAAATGTAAAAGGTGGTTTGCTTTGAAAATGCAAAAGGTGGTTTGGTATAAAAATGCCAAAAAGTAGTTTGCTTTGAAAATGTAAAAGGTGGTTTGCTTTGAAAATGCAAATATGGTATGCTTTGAAAATGCTAAAAGGTTTGCTTTAAAAAAGCAGTAGATGGTTTGCTTTTTAAAATGGAAAAGGTGGATTGAAAATGCAAAAGGTGGTTTCCTTTGAAAATGCAAAAATGTTTGCCTTAAAAATGCAGTAGATGGTTTGTTTTGAAAATGGAAAAGGTGGTTTGCTTTGAAAATGCAAAAGAGGGTTTGCTTTGAAATTGCAAAAAAGTGGTTTGCTTTGAAAATGCAAAAGATGGTTTGCTTTGAAAATACAAAACGTTGTTTGATTTGAAATTGCAAAAGGTGGTTTGCTGATTTGCATTGAAAATGCAAAAGATGGTATGCTTTGAAAATGCAAAAAGGTTTGCTTTAAAAAAGCAGTAGATGGTTTACTTTGAAAATGGAAAAGGTGGATTGAAAATGCAAATGGTGGTTTGGTATAAAAATGCGAAAAAGTGGTTTGCTTTGAAAATGCAAAAGGTGGTTTGCTTTGAAAATGCAAACGGTCGTTTGCTTTGAAAATGCAAAAGGTGGTTTGCTGGTTTGCATTGAAAATGCAAAAGCTGCTTTTTAATGGAAATGCAAAAGGTGGTTTGCTTTGAAAATGCAAAGATGGTATGCTTTGAAAATGCAAAAGGTGGTTTGCTTTGAAAATGCAAAAGGTGGTTTGCTTTGAATATGAAAAAGCTGGTTTGCTTTGAAAATGCTAAAGGTTTGCTTTGAAAATGCAAAGGGTTTACTTTGATAATGCAAAAGGTTTGTTTTGAAAATGCAAATGGTGGTTTGCTTTGAAAATGCAAAAGGTGGTTTGCTTTTAAAATGAAAAGGTGGGTTGCATTGAAAATGCAAACGCTGGTTTGCTTGGAAATTGCAAAAAGTGGTTTGCTTTGAAAATGCAAATGGTGGTTTGCTTTGAAAAGGCAAAAGGTGGTTTGCTATAAAAATGCCAAAAGGAGGTTTGCTTTCAAAATGCAAAATGTGGTTTTCTTTGAAAATGCAAAAGGTTTACTATGAAAATGCAAAAGTTGGTTTGCTGGTTTGAATTGAAAATGAAAAAGGTGGTTTGCTTTGAAAATACACAAGGTGGTTTGCTTTGAAAATGCAAAAGGTGGTTTGCTTTGAAAATACAAAAGGTGGTTTGCTTTGAAAATGCAAAAGGTGGCTTGCTTTTAATATGCAAAAGATGGTTTGCTTTTAAAATGCAAAAGGTGTTTTGGTTTTAAAATGCAAAAGATGGTTTGGTTTTAAAATGGAAATGTTGGTTTGCTTTGAAAATGCAAAAGGTGGTTTGCTTTGAAAATGCAAAAGATGATTTGCTTTGAAAATGCTAAATGTGGTTTGCTTTGAAAATGCAAACGGTGGTTTACTTTGAAAATGCAAAAGGTGGTGGGCTTTGAAAATGCAAAAGCTGATTTGCTTTGAAAATGCAAAAGGTCGTTTGCTTTGAAAGTGCAAAAGGTAGTTTGCTTTGAAAATGTTAAATGTGGTTTGCTTTGAAAATGCAAAAAAGTGGTTTGGTTTGAAAATGCAAAAGGTGGTTTGCTTTGAAAATGCCATAAGTGGTTTGCTTTGAAAATGCAAAAGGTGGTTTGCTTTGCAAATGCAAAAAATTGCTTTGAAAATGCAAAAGGTGGTTTGCTTTGAAAATGCAAAAGATGGTTTGTTTTGAAAATGCAAAAGGTGGTTTGTTTTGAAAATGCAAAAAGTGGTATGCTTTGAAAATGCAAAAGGTGGTTTGCTTTGAAAAGGTGGTTTGCTTTGGAAATGCAAAAGATGGTTAGCTTTGAAAATGCAAAAGGTTTGATTTGAAAATGCAAAAGATGGTTTGCTTTGAAAATGCAAAAGTTGATTTGCTTTGAAAATGCTAAATGTGGTTTGCTTTGAAAATGGAAAAAGTGGTTTGCTTTGAAAATGCAAAAGGTGGTTTGCTGGTTTGCATTGAAAATGCAAAAGTTGGTTTACTTTGAAAATGCAAAAGGTGGTGGCTTTGAAAATGCAAAAGCTGATTTGCTTTGAAAATCGAAAAGGTCGTTTGCTTTGAAAGTGCAAAAGGTAGTTTGCTTTGAAAATGTTAAATGTGGTTTGCTTTGAAAATGCAAAAAAGTGGTTTGCTTTGAAAATGCAAAAGGTGCTTTGCTTTGAAATTGCAAAAGGTGGTTTGCTTTGAAAATGCAAAAGATGGTTTGCTTTGAAAATGCGAAAAAAATTGCTTTGAAAATGCGAAAAAAAATTGCTTTGAAAATGCAAAAGGTGGTTTGCTTTATAATGCAAAAGGTGGTTTGCTTTAAAAATGCAAAAGGTGGTTTGCTTTGAAAATACAAAATGTGCTTTGCTTTGAAAATGCAAAAGGTGATTTGTTTTGAAAATGGAAAAGGTGGTTTGCCATGAAAATGCAAAAGGTGGTTTGCTTAGAATAGGTGG
This sequence comes from Malacoraja senta, assembly GCA_038087875.1. Classification (NCBI taxonomy): domain Eukaryota; kingdom Metazoa; phylum Chordata; class Chondrichthyes; order Rajiformes; family Rajidae; genus Malacoraja; species Malacoraja senta. The sequence goes on along the minus strand of JAXLNO010001829.1, from coordinate 20,233 downwards.
TTTGCTTTGAAAATGCATAAGGTGGTTTGCATTGAAAATGCATAACGTTGTTTGCTTTGAAATTGCAAAAAGTGGTTTGCTTTGAAAATGCAAAACGTGGTTTGCTTTGAAAATGCAAATGTTGGTTTTCATTGAAAATGTAAAAGGTGGTTTGCTTTGAAAATGCAAAAGGTGGTTTGGTATAAAAATGCCAAAAAGTGGTTTGCTTTGAAAATGCAAAAGGTAGTTTGCTTTGAAAATGCAAACTGTCGTTTACTCTGAAAATGCAAAAGGTGGTTTGCTGATTTGCATTGAAAATGCCAACGCTGCTTTTTAATGGAAATGCAAAAGGTGGTTTGCTTTGAAAATGCAAAAGATGGTATGCTTTGAAAATGCAAAAAGGTTTGCTTTAAAAAAGCAGTAGATGGTTTACTTTGAAAATGGAAAAGGTGGATTGAAAATGCAAAAGGTGATTTCCTTTGAAAATGCAAAAAGGTTTGCTTTAAAAATGCAGTAGATGGTTTGCTTTGAAAATGGAAAAGGTGGTTTGCTTTGAAAATGCAAAAGGTGGTTTGCTTTGAAAATGCAAAAAGGTTTGATTTTATAATGCAGTAGATGGTTTGCTTGAAAATGGAAAAGGTGGTTTGCTTTGAAAATACAAAAGATGGTTTGCTTTAAAATTGCAAAAATGTGGTTTGCTTTGAAAATGCAAAATGTGGTTTGCTTTGAAAATACAAAACGTGGTTTGATTTGAAAATGCAAAAACTGGCTTGCTTTTAATATGCAAATGGTGGTTTGCTTTGAAAATGCAAAAGGTGGTTTGCTTTTAAAAATGCAAAAGGTGGTTTGCTGGTTTGCATTGAAAATGCAAAAGCTGCTTTTTAATGGAAATGCAAATGGTGGATTGCTTTGAAATTGCAAAAGATGGTATGCTTTGAAAATGCAAAAGGTGGTTTGCTTTGAAAATGCAAAAGATGGTTTGCTTTGAATATGAAAAAGCTGGTTTGCTTTGAAAATGCTAAAGGTTTGCTTTGAAAATGCAAAGGGTTTACTTTGAAAATGCAAAAGGTTTGCTTTGAAAATGCAAATAATGGTTTGCTTTGAAGGGTAAATGGTGGTTTGCTATGAAAATGCAAGTGGTGGTTTGCTTTGATAATGCAAAAGGTGGTTTGCTTTGAAAATGCAAAAGGTGGTTTGCTTTTAAAATGAAAAAGGTGGGTTGCATTGAAAATGCAAACGTTGGTTTGCTTTGAAATTGCAAAAAGTGGTTTGCTTTGAAAATGCAAATGGTGGTTTGCTATGAAAAGGAAAAAGGTGGTTTGCTATAAAAATGCCAAAAGGAGGTTTGCTTTCAAAATGCAAAATGTGGTTTTCTTTCAAAATGCAAAAGGTCGTTTGCTTTGAAAATGCAAAAGGTTTGCTATGAAAATGCAAAAGTTGGTTTGCTGGTTTGCATTGAAAATGAAAAAGGTGGTTAGCTTTGAAAATACACAACGTTGTTTGCTTTGAAAATGCAAAAGGTGGTTTGCTTTGAAAATGCAAAGGGTGGTTTGTTTTGAAATAGCAAAAAGTGGTTTGCTTTGAAAATGCAAAAGATGGTATGCTTTGAAAATGCAAAAAGGTTTGCTTTAAAAAAGCAGTAGATGGTTTACTTTGAAAATGGAAAAGGTGGATTGAAAATGCAAAAGGTGGATTGAAAATGCAAAAGGTGGTTTCCTTTGAAAATGCAAAAAGGTTTGCTTTAAAAATGCAGTAGATGGTTTGCTTTGAAAATGGAAAAGGTGGTTTGCTTTGAAAATGCAAAAGGTGGTTTGCTTTAAAAATGCAAAAAGATTTGATTTTATAATGCAGTAGATGGTTTGCTTGAAAATGGAAAAGGTGGTTTGCTTTGAAAATGCAAAAGATGGTTTGCTTTGAAATTGCAAAAAAGTGGTTTGCTTTGAAAATGCAAAATGTGGTTTGCTTTGAAAATACAAAACGTGGTTTGATTTGAAAATGCAAAAAGTGGCTTGCTTTTAATATGCAAATGGTGGTTTGCTTTGAAAATGCAAAAGGTGGTTTGCTTTTAAAAATGCAAAAGGTGGTTTGCTTTGAAAATGCAAATGTTGGTTTTCATTGAAAATGCAAAAGGTGGTTTGCTTTAAAAATGCAAATCTTGGTTTTCATTGAAAATGCAAAATGTGGTTTGGTATAAAAATGCCAAAAAGTGGTTTGCTTTGAAAATGCAAAATGTGGTTTGCTTTGAAAATGCAAAAGGTAGTTTGTTTTGAAATAGCAAAAAGTGTTTTGCTTTGATAATGCAAAAGGTGGTTTGCTTTGAAAATACAAAAGGTGGTTTGCTTTGAAAATGCAAAAGGTGGCTTGCTTTTAATATGCAAAAGATGGTTTGCTTTTAAAATGCAAAAGGTGTTTTGGTTTTAAAATGCAAAAGGTGGTTTGGTTTTAAAATGGAAATGTTGGTTTGCTTTGAAAATGCAAAAGGTGGTTTGCTTTGAAAATGCAAAAGGTGATTTGCTTTGAAAATGCTAAATGTGGTTTGCTTTGAAAATGCAAAAAGTGGTTTGCTTTGAAAATGCAAAACGTGGTTTGCTTTGAAATGCAAAAGGTGGTTTGCTTTGAACTTCAAAGCGTGGTTTGCTTTGAAAATGCAAAAGGTGGTTTGCTTTGAAAATGCAAAAGGTCGTTTGCTTTGAAAATGCAAAAGGTGGTTTGCTGTTTGCATTGAAAATGCAAAAGGTGTTTTAGTTTGAAAATGGAAAAGGTGGTTTGCTTTGAAAATGCAAAAGGTGATTTGCTTTGAAAATGCTAAATGTGGTTTGCTTTGAAAATGCAAAAAGTGGTTTGCTTTGAAAATGCAAAAGGTGGTTTGCTGGTTTGCAATGAAAATGCAAAAGGTGGTTTACTTTGAAGATGCAAAAGGTGGTGGGCTTTGAAAATGCAAAAGGTGATATGCTTTGAAAATGCAAAAGGTCGTTTGCTTTGAAAGTGCAAAAGGTAGTTTGCTTTGAAAATGTTAAATGTGGTTTGATTTGAAAATGCAAAAAAGTGGTTTGCTTTTAAAATGCAAATGGTGGTTCGCTTTGAAAAGGTGGTTTGCTTTGAAAATGCATAAGGTGGTTTGCTTTGAAAATATAAAAGTTGGTTCGCTTTGAAATTGCAAAAAGTGGTTTGCTTTGAAAATGCAAAAGGTGGTTTGCTTTGAAAATGCAAAAGGTGGTTTGCTTTGAAAATGCAAAAGGTGGTTTGCTTTGAAAATACAAAATGTGCTTTGCTTTGAAAATGCAAAAGGTGATTTGCTTTGAAAATGCAAAAGGTGGTTTGCCATGAAAATGCAAAAGGTGGTTTGCTTAGAATAGGTGTTTTGCTTTGAAAATGCATTAGGTGGTTTGCATTGAAAATGCAGAACGTTGTTTGCTTTGAAATTGCACAAAGTGGTTTGCTTTGAAAATGCAAAACGTGGTTTGCTTTGAAATGTAAAAGGTGGTTTGCTTTGAAAATTCAAAATGTGGTTTGCTTTGAAAATGCAAAAAGTGGTTTGCTTTGAAAATGCAAAAGGTGGTTTGCTGTTTGCATTGAAAATGCAAAAGGTGTTTTATTTGAAAATGCAAAAGGTGGTTTGCTTTGAAAATGCAAAAGGTGATTTGCTTTGAAAATGCTAAATGTGGTTTGCTTTGAAAATGCAAAAAGTGGTTTGCTTTGAAAATGCAAAATGTGGTGGGCTTTGAAAATGCAAAAGGTGATTTGCTTTGAAAATGCAAAAGGTCGTTTGCTTTGAAAGTGCAAAAGGTAGTTTGCTTTGAAAATGTTAAAGGGGGTTTGCTTTGAAAATGCAAAAATGCGGTTTGCTTGTAAAATGCAAAAGGTGGTTTGCTTTGAAAATGCTAAAACTGGTTTGCTTTGAAAATGCAAAAAGTGGTTTGCTTTGAAAATGCAAAAGGTGGTTTGCTGGTTTGCATTGAAATTGCAAAAGGTGGTTTGCTTTGAAAATGCAAAAGCTGGTTTGTTTTGAAAATGCGAAAAAAAATTGCTTTGAAAATGCAAAATGTGGTTTCTTCGAAAATGCAAAAGGTGGTTTGTATTGAAAATACAAAAGGTGGTTTGTTTTGAAAATGCAAAAGGTGGTTTGCTTTGAAAATGCAAAAGGTCGTTTGCTTTGAAAGTGCAAAAGGTAGTTTGCTTTGAAAATGTTAAAGGGGGTTTGCTTTGAAAATGCAAAAATGCGGTTTGCTTGTAAAATGCAAAAGGTGGTTTGCTTTGAAAATGCTAAAACTGGTTTGCTTTGAAAATGCAAAAAGTGGTTTGCTTTGAAAATGCAAAAGGTGGTTTGCTGGTTTGCATTGAAATTGCAAAAGGTGGTTTGCTTTGAAAATGCAAAAGCTGGTTTGTTTTGAAAATGCGAAAAAAAATTGCTTTGAAAATGCAAAATGTGGTTTCTTCGAAAATGCAAAAGGTGGTTTGTATTGAAAATACAAAAGGTGGTTTGTTTTGAAAATGCAAAAGGTGGTTTGCTTTGAAAATGCAAAAGGTGGTTTGCTTTGAAAATGCAAAAGCTGGTTTGTTTTGAAAATGCGAAAAAAAATTGCTTTGAAAATGCAAAATGTGGTTTCTTTGAAAATGCAAAAGGTGGTTTGTATTGAAAATACAAAAGGTGGTTTGTTTTGAAAATGCAAAAGGTGGTTTGCTTTGAAAATGCAAAAGGTGGTTTGCTTTGAAAATGCAAAAGGTGGTTTGCTTTGAAAATGTAAAAGGTGGTTTGCATTGAAAATGCAAAAGGTGGTTTGCTTTGAATAGGTGGTTTGCTTTGAAAATGCATAAGGTGGTTTGCTTTGAAAATGCAAAAGATGGTTTGCTTTGAAAATACATAAAGGTTTGCTTTGAAAATGCAAAAGGTGGTTTGTTTTGAAAATGCAGAAGGTGGTTTGTTTTCAAAATGCAAAAGGTGGTTTGCTTTGAAAATGCAAAAGGTACTTTGCTTTGAAAATGCAAAAGGTGGTTTGCTTTGAAAATGCAAAAGGTGGTTTGCTTTGAAAATGTAAAAGGTGGTTTGCTTTGAAAGGGTTGTTTGCTTTGAAAATGCAAAAGGTTGTTTGTTTTGAAAATGCAAAAGGTGGTTTGTTTTGAAAATGCAAAAGGTTGTTTGCTTTGAAAATGCAAAAGTTGGTTTGCTTTGAAAATGCAAAAGGTGGTTTGCTTTGAAAATGCAAACGATGGTTTGCTTTGAAAATACATAAAGGTTTGCTTTGAAAATGCAAAACGTAGTTTGCTTTGAAAATGCAAAAGGTGGTTTGCTTTGAAAATGCAAAGGCAAGTGAGGTTGCTTTTAAAAAAATCACTTCCACTCACGGCTTCGATTTTTGGCCATATTACTCAGTCCCCCTCCAGCTGTCAGGGCCATAGATGAAAAATATAAGACTTATAAATGTTTAAATAATGTTAAAATTCTCTCTCCTGTCAATCATGCCATGGAGGACACGCCCCATCCGGTGGGAGGGGGGGACTATAAACCCGGAAGTGTGGACTTGCCACAGTCGCTGCAAGATGGGGGAGGGAGAGTTCACGACTCTCAGTCTGAGCAGTGAATAAACTGATCACTTAACACATGTCCGCTAAACTGTGAGTGTGGTTTTATGTGCTTTTATGTGGTTTATTTGGAACTGTGTTTGGAAGGAATAAATGTTTTTACGTGCCTTTTGAATGTGCCGCTAATTTAAAAGTGTGCCTTTTGATTGTGCCGCTAATTGAAACGAGTGCCTTTTGACGGTGTCGCTAATTGAAAAGTGTGCCTCTTGACTGTGCTGCTAATTGAAAAGTGTGCCTTTTGACGGTGCCGCCAATTGAAAACTGTGCCTTTTGACTGTGCCGCTAAGCTGTGCCTATATTTTAAAATGTGATTTGCTTTATAAATGTGGCTTGCGTTTTAATGTGGCTTGCGTTTTAAATGTGGCTTGCTGTGCAACCGTTTTTGGAAGGAAAAACAGTGAATAAAAGTTTTATTACATCAGGACTGTGTTTAATGCAAAATTCCCGCAAAATTGCCGCTCATTCCGTGACTTAGTGGAGAGATGGTGCTGAAAATGCAAAAGGTGGTTTGCTTTGAAAATGCAAAAGATGGTTTGTTTTGAAAATGCAAATGGTGGTTCGCTTTGAAAAGGTGGTTTGCTTTGAAAATGCATAAGGTGGTTTGCTTTGAAAATATAAAAGGTGGTTCGCATTGAAATTGCAAAAAGTGGTTTGCTTTGAAAATGCAAAAGGTGGTTTGCTTTGAAAATGCAAAAGGTGGTTTGCTTTGAAAATGCAAAAGGTGGTTTGCTTTGAAAATGCAAAAGGTGACTTGCTTTGAAAATGCAAAAGGTGGTTTGCCATGAAAATGCAAAAGGTGATTTGCTTTGAAAATGCAAAGGCAAGTGGGGTTGCTTTTAAAATGTAAAGGCAAGTGCGTTTGGTTTGAAAATGCAAAGGCAAGTGCGGTTGCTTTGAAATTGCAAAGGCAAGTGCGGTTGCTTTGAAAATGCATAGGCAAGTGATTCAAAGTCAAGTCTTGACCACTTCCTGTTTGCACTGTATATTGGTTTTAGAAAAATCACTTCCACTCACGGCTTCGATTTTTGGCCATATTACTCAGTCCCCCTCCAGCTCTCAGGGCCATAGATGAAAAATATAAGACTTATAAATGTTTAAATAATGTTGAAATTCTCTCTCCTGTCAATCATGCCATGGAGGACACGCCCCATCCGGTGGGAGGGGGGGACTATAAACCCGGAAGTGTGGAATTGCCGCAGTCGCTGCAAGATGAGGGAGGGAGAGTTCACGACTCTCAGTCTGAGCAGTGAATAAACTGATCACTGAACACATGTCCCCTAAACTGTGAGTGTGGTTTTATGTGCTTTTATGTGGTTTATTTGGAACTGTGTTTGGAAGGAATAAATGTTTTTACGTGCCTTTTGAATGTGCCGCTAATTTAAAAGTGTGCCTTTTGACTGTGCCGCTAATTGAAAAGAGTGCCTTTTGACGGTGTCGCTAATTGAAAAATGCGCCTCTTGACTGTGCCGCTAATTGAAAAGTGTGCCTTTTGACGTTGCCGCTAATTGAAAACTGTGCCTTTTGACTGTGCCGCTAAGCTGTGCCTATATTTTAAAATGTGATTTGCTTTATAAATGTGGCTTGCGTTTTAATGTGGCTTGCGTTTTAAATGTGGCTTGCTGTGCAACCGTTTTTGGAAGGAACAACAGTGAATAAACGTTTTATTAGATCAGGACTGTGTTTAATGCTAAATTCCCGCAAAATTGCCGCTCATTCCGTGACTTACTGGAGAGATGGTGCTGAAAATGCAAAAGGTGGTTTGTTTTGAAAATGCAAAAGGTGGTTTGCTTTGAAAATGCAAAAGGTGGTTTGCTTTGAAAATGCAAAAGGTGGTTTGGTTTGAAAATGCAAAATGTGGTTTGCTTTGAAAAGGTGGTTTGCTTTGAAAATGCGTAAGGTGGTTTGCTTTGAAAATGCAAAAGATGGTTGGCTTTGAAAATGCAAAAAGGTTTGCTTTGAAAATGCAAAAGATGGTTTGCTTTGAAAATGCAAATGGTGGTTCGCTTTGAAAAGGTGGTTTGCTTTGAAAATGCATAAGGTGATTTCCTTTGAAAATATAAAAGGTGGTTCGCTTTGAAATTGCAAAAAGTGGTTTGCTTTGAAAATGCAAAAGGTGGTTTGCTTTGAAAATGCAAAAGGTGGTTTGCTTTGAAAATGCAAAAGGTGGTTTACTTTGAAAATACAAAATGTGCTTTGCTTTGAAAATGCAAAAGGTGATTTGCTTTGAGAATGCAAAAGGTGGTTTGCCATGAAAATGCAAAAGGTGGTTTGCTTAGAATAGGTGGTTTGCTTTGAAAATGCATAAGGTGGTTTGCATTGAAAAAGCAGAACGTTGTTTGCTTTGAAATTGCACAAAGTGGTTTGCTTTGAAAATGCAAAACATGGTTTGCATTGAAATGCAAAAGGTGGTTTGCTCTGAAAATTCAAACGTGGTTTGCTTTGAAAATGCAAAAGGTGGTTTGCTTTGAAAATGCAAACGGTGATTTGCTTTGAAAATGCAAAAGGTGATTTGCTTTGAAAACGCTAAATGTGGTTTGCTTTGAAAAAGCAAAAAGTGGTTTGTTTTGAAAATGCAAAAGGTGTTTGCTGGTTTGCATTGAAAATGCAAAAGGTGGTTTACTTTGAAAATGCAAAAGGTGGTGGTCTTTGAAAATGCAAAAGGTGATTTGCTTTGAAAATGCAAAAGGTCGTTTGCTTTGAAAGTGCAAAAGGTAGTTTGCTTTGAAAATGTTAAAGGGGGTTTGCTTTGAAAATGCAAAAATGTGGTTTGCTTGGAAAATGCAAAAGGTGGTTTGCTTCGAAAATGCTAAAACTGCTTTGCTTTGAAAATGCAAAAGGTGCTTTGCTTTTAAATTGCAAAAGGTGGTTTGCTTTGAATATGCAAAAGCTGGTTTGTTTTGAAAATGCGGAAAAAATTGCTTTGAAAATGCAAAATGTGTTTTCTTTGAAAATGCAAAAGGTGGTTTGTATTGAAAATACGAAAGGTGGTTTGTTTTGAAAATGCAAAAGGTGGTTTGCTTTGAAAATGCAAAAGGTGGTTTGCTTTGAAAATGCAAAAGGTGGTTTGCTTTGAAAATGCAAAAGGTGGTTTGCTTTGAAAAGGTGGTTTGCTTTGAAAATGCAAAAGGTTGTTTGTTTTGAAAATGCAAAAGGTGGTTTGTTTTGAAAATGCAAAAGGTGGTTTGCTTTGAAAATGCAAAAGGTGGTTTGCTTTGAAAATGCAAAAGGTGGTTTGCTTTGAAAATGCGAAAAATGTTTTGCTTTGGAAATTCAAAAGGTGGTTTGTTTTGAAAATGCAGAAGGTGGTTTGTTTTGAAAATGCAGAAGGTGGTTTGTTTTGAAAATGCAAAAGGTGGTTTGCTTTGAAAATTTAAAAGGTGGTTTGCTTTGAAAATGCAAAAGGTGGTTTGCTTTGAAAAGGTGATTTGCTTTGAAAATGCAAAAGATGGTTTGCTTTGAACATACATAAAGGTTTGCTTTGAAAATGCAAAAGGTGGTTTGTTTTGAAAATGCAGAGGGTGGTTTGTTTTGAAAATGCAAAAGGTGGTTTGCTTTGAAAATGCAAAAGGTGGTTTGCTTTGAAAATGCGAAAAATGTTTTGCTTTGGAAATTCAAAAGGTGGTTTGTTTTGAAAATGCAGAAGGTGGTTTGTTTTGAAAATGCAGAAGGTGGTTTGTTTTGAAAATGCAAAAGATAGTTTGCTTTGAAAATGCAAAAGGTGGTTTGCTTTGAAAATTTAAAAGGTGGTTTGCTTTGAAAATGCAAAAGGTGGTTTGCTTTGAAAAGGTGTTTTTTTTTTGAAAATGCAAAAGATGGTTTGCTTTGAAAATGCAAAAGATGGTTTGCTTTGAAAAGGTGGGTTTTTTTTGAAAATGCAAAAGATGGTTTGCTTTGAAAATGCAAAAGATGGTTTGCTTTGAAAATGCAAAAGATGGTTTGCTTTGAACATACATAAAGGTTTGCTTTGAAAATGCAAAAGGTGGTTTCTTTTGAAAATGCAGAGGGTGGTTTGTTTTGAAAATGCAAAAGGTGGTGTGCTTTGAAAATGCAAAACGTGGTTTGCTTTGAAAATGCAAAAGGTGGTTTGCTTTGAAAATGCAAAGGCAAGTGAGGTTGCTTTTAAAATGCAAAGGCAAGTGCGTTTGGTTTGAAAATGCAAAGGCAAGTGCGGTTGCTTTGAAAATGCAAAGGCAAGTGCGGTTGCTTTGAAAATGCATAGGCAAGTGATTCAAAGTCAAATCTTGACCACTTCCTGTTTGCACTGTATATTGGTTTTAGAAAAATGACTTCCACTCACGGCTTCGATTTTTGGCCATATTACTCAGTCCCACTCCAGCTGTCAGGGCCATAGATGAAAAATATAAGACTTATTAATGTTTAAATAATGTTGAAATTCTCTCTCCTGTCAACCATGCCATGGAGGACACGCCCCATCCGGTGGGAGGGGGAGGGACTATAAACCCGGAAGTGTGGAATTGCCGCAGTCGCTGCAAGATGGGGGAGGGAGAGTTCACGACTCTCAGTCTGTGCAGTGAATAAACTGATCACTGAACACATGTCCACTAAACTGTGAGTGTGGTTTTATGTGCTTTTATGTGGTTTATTTGGAACTGTGTTTGGAAGGAATAAATGTTTTTACGTGCCTTTTGACTGTGCCTCTAATTTAAAAGTGTGCCTTTTGACTGTGCCGCTAATTGAAGAGTGCCTTTTGACGGTGTCGCTAATTGAAAAGTGTGCCTCTTGACTGTGCCGCTAATTGAAAAGTGTGCCTTTTGACGGTGCCGCTAATTGACAACTGTGCCCTTTGACTGTGCCGCTAAGCTGTGCCTATATTTTAAAATGTGATTTGCTTTATAAATGTGGCTTGCGTTTTCATGTGGCTTGCGTTTTAAATGTGGCTTGCTGTGCAACCGTTTTTGGAAGGAAAAACAGTGAATAGACGTTTTATTAGATCAGGACTGTGTTCAATGCAAAATTGCCGCTCATTCCGTGACTTAGTGGAGACATGGTGCTGATTGCGTCATTTCTGGTGAGTTCAGAGGTGGCGCTCAGTGCGGAAGGGTCAAGTGGAGACACCGCCCTGAACCGTTAGTAACAGGATTCAGTATGGTTACCACATTCTGAAGTTACTTGGCATTTTATTATTGGTGCTGTGCGTGAGTGTGTGTCTGTGTTTGTGTGTCTTTATTTGTGTGAGTGTGTGTGTGTGTCTCTGTGTTTGTGTGTGTGTGTGTGTGTGTGTGTGTGTTTTGTGTGTGTGTGTGTTCCTGTGTGTGTCCCTGTGTGTGTGTCCCTGTGTGTGTGTCCCTGTGTGTGTGTCCCTGTGTGTCTCTCTGTGTGTGCCTCGCTGTGTGTGTCTGTGTGTGTGTGTGTGTGTGTCTCTGTGTGTTTGTCTCTGTGTGTGTGCTCTGTGTGTGTGTTTGTGTATGTGTGTGTCTCTATGTGTGTGTCTCTGTTGGAGTGCTTGGAGTGCTGTGAGGTTGGACTTGCTGCTTGCACTCTGCTTGGAGTGCTGTGAGGTTGGACTTGTTGCCTCCACTCTGCTTGGAGTGCTGTGAGGTTGGACTTGCTGCCTGCACTCTGCTTGGAGTGTTGTGAGGTTGGACTTGTTGCCTCCACTCTGCTTGGAGTGCTGTGAGGTTGGACTTGTTGCCTCCACTCTGCTTGGAGTGCTGTGAGGTTGGACTTACTGCCTGCTCTCTGCTTGGAGTGCTGTGAGGTTGGACTTACTGCCTGCACTGTGCTTGGAGTGCTGTGAGGTTGGAGTTGCTGCTTGCACTGTGCTTGGAGTGCTGTGAGGTTGGACTTGCTGCCTGCACTGTGCTTGGAGTGCTGTGAGGTTGGGCTTGCTGCCTGCACTGTGCTTGGAGTGCTGTGAGGTTGGACTTGTTGCCTGCACTGTGCTTGGAGTGCTGTGAGGTTGGACTTGTTGCCTGCACTCTGCTTGGAGTGCTGTGAGGTTGGACTTGCATTGTTTTAAGACTCGTTCATATTTTAAACATTAATAAATCCTTTTTCACCTTGCCATGTCTGCGTGTTCCTCATCACAATGGGTACGTAATGGGCAGGAATGGCTGCGCTGTCAGAGAGCCACTAAGAGTGCCTGGGGGGGAGGGTGAGGAGAGATGGACTGAATGCGTGGGGGGGAGGGGAAATGCAAGGAGCAGAGTTGGGGGGTGAAGGAAGGAGGGGTAACTGAGTGAACTGGCACCACACCAGCTGTAATTGACTGAAGTGCCAGCCCATCAGTCATGACTTAGTGAACTGCATGTCCAAGAATCCATTCAGTCCACAATGTCCATACTAGCCCTCTGGAAACCAGTCCCTTCAGCCCACAACACCCATACTAGCGCAACAGCGATCAACGCAAGGATAGACGTTCCTCCTTCATTGCTGTGATCTGTAAAAAGAGATGAAAATGTCTAAAATTGATTGTCCACCCTCTCCTCCTTCTCTCTCACAGACTGTCACCTGTTTTCAGTAGAATTTCTGGCAGTTTCTGAGCTGCCAGCCCACCAGGCCTGAGTTTCTGCGCTGCCAGCCCACCAGGCCTGAGTTTCTGAGCTGCCAGCCCACCAGGCCTGAGTTTCTGAGCTGCCAGCCCACCAGGCCTGAGTTTCTGAGCTGCCAGCCCACCAGGCCTGAGTTTCTGAGCTGCCAGCCCAAGAATCCATTCGGCACACAAAACCGATGTTAGTGCTCCAGTAACCCCCCCCCCCCCCCCCCACTGGCCAGCAATATTGGAATTGGTGGAGAGGTGGAAATTGCTTTGTGGGACCAGCCCTCCTGTGTGAAGCTGGGATCCAACGGGTCTCACTTAGTCTAGTGTAGTTATACAAGAAGAAGTTTGGATGAATATCTTACTGTTTTTGCTACTACACTAAAGAAACTATTAATCAAGAGACTGTGTTTGGAAGATTTCCCTTTCGACGGCATTGAATGTCTCGGGGAGAGCTCGTGAATGCGTTTCGATTAACTCCTGAACCCGTGTCTTCAATCAGAGTGACTAAAGGAAAGAATCCTCGAAACGATATGAAAATCTGTCACTATAAGTACTACCCCAGATTACTACTCCACAGTGTGTCACGCTATCAGTAATACTCCATCAGTACCACCACAGTGTGTCCCTCCATCCGTACCACCACAGTGTGTCCCTCCATCAGTACCACCACAGTGTGCCCCTCCGTCAGTACCACCACAGTGTGTCCCTCCATCAGTACCACCACCACAGTGTGTCCCTCCATCAGTACCACCACCACAGTGTGTCCCTCCATCAGTACCACCGCAGTGTGTCCCTCCATCAGTACCACCACCACAGTGTGTCCCTCCATCAGTACCACCACAGTGTGTCCCCTCCATCAGTACCACCACAGTGTGTCCCCTCCATCAGTACCACCACAGTGTATCCCTCCATCAGTACCACCACAGTGTGTCCCTCCATCAGTACCACCACAGTGTGTCCCTCCATCAGTACCACCACCACAGTGTGTCCCCTCCATCAGTACCACCACCACAGTGTGTCCCTCCATCAGCACCACCACAGTGTATCCCTCCATCAGTACTATCCCACTGTGTGTCCCTCCATCAGTGGACGGAGAGAGGGCAGCCCAGAGAGGGGGAATAGAGAGCGTAGGAAATAGATTAACAGTTCAGAGAGAGTGACAGCAGTGAGGATGGAGGGAGAGAGAAAGAGAGGAGGGAGAGGTGCTGCATCATTCGCCGTTTTATTTAGGTTTAGGACAATTCTGAGGCGGCAATGTTTCTGTTCTCTGAGTGTCGTGAGCCTTTGGGTTGTTCCCCCTCAGAGGTGATGAAGGAAGGCAGAGAATGTTATTGTCCCATGGTATAGTCAGATCTATTCCAGGCAAGCAGGGAGTGAATGGTTCCCGGGGTCAGTCAGCGGGAGTGTGGGGTTGAGGTCACAGTCAGTCAAGCCGCGATCATATTGAGTGGTGAAGCAGAGTGGAGGGATGGGGGGGCATTTTAGTCCGAGGTGATGTGTGAACTAATTCCTCAACCTGTGGACAAAGGTCGCCCAGTCCAGTCCACCTTCAAACTGGGCACCAGAAGCCCTGAGAGGGTCCCTGGAATTTGGCATTGCCTTGCTGAGTGAAACGGATTAAAGGAAATCAGACAACCAACATGAGGTGGAGAGTTGGATCTGATGGAGTTTGAAACAATATCCCCTTTGCTGGAACAATGCCGCCTCTCCCAATTTCCATCCCTCAGTATCTATCGCCACAATTCCCAGTCTTTAGAGTTTCTCAATCAATTCCCTGAATAAAGCACAACCTGTCTCAGCAGGGATTTCACTCGGCTGATGTCATCTATTTGTGAATCATTTCAACATCTCTATTTTTAAACTCTGTTGAAACTTCACTGTCCCGGTGGAGACGGAAAATGGTATAAAATATCCAGGAATGTTCTGCCTCAGTATTTCATTCCGAGACATTACCGGTAGCTCACGGGGACACGTCGCTGGGCAGAGAAATGGGGCAGCATCTTTATGAATATTACGACGTGGAGAGAATCGTGTACGTGATCATTGCTGCCGTTGGTGTCCCTGGTAAGTGAGCAGAACAATTCAAGTTTTATAACTCCGTGTGTTAACTGGTGTTGACCTGATTCTCATCATGTTACAAGTTCCCAACTGATGATCGTTGTACAAGAATATGTGAAGAATATCAATCCTCTCAGTGAAATATTTGTGAATTAATGCTGTGATATTTCTTATTTTCAGACAGCTGAAACTAAGCCCCTTTTTCTCTCACTGCTGCCGGCCGGGAGCCACTAGAATGTTGTTCTTGCCTTCAGTGTTGTCCCAGTGCTCGGGACAGGCAGGCAGGCAGGCAGCTCTCCGGGACGGTGTGACTGGGAGAGAGGGGTTCATGTTGTGAAGTTCACTGTGACTGAGTTATTGATCAGAGTGAACACCCGCTCCTGTGGACACTGTGTCTCACTGTGGAGTCTGTCTGTCACAGTCGGATTCCACCCACAGCATTTTGGTCAATAATTGGATCGATCCCCTGAACCAGTGGCCGCGGATCTACCGGCGTGTGTGTGTGTGTGTTGTTACTTCACCTGCACCATCTTGAGTCTGCTGAGATTAGCCGCTGTATGTCTAAACTAACCCGACTAACTACCCCCCCCCTGTCTCTGTGCTTTGGTACATATACCCCACACCATCCATACATGGGGATAATAGTTTGCATTCCTGGCACCGTCTGGATTTCGTGTGTGGGAATCAACTGCAGATGCTGGTTTAAATCGTAGATAGACACAAAGTGCTGGAGTAACTCAGCGGGACGGGCAGCATCTCTGGAGAGAAGGAAGGGGTGACGTTTCGGATCAAGACCCTTCTTCACTCCCATTCCTTCTCTCCAGAGATGCTGCCTGTCCCGCTGAGTTACTCCGCTTTCTGCGTCGACCGTCTGGACCAGAAGGGGTGGACTCTCATTTGCAACAATTGGCCTCTGCTTCAGGAGGGAAGTGTGAAGGGCACCTTGTGTGGGGAGGGAGAGAAAGAGGAATATCAGGGATGATTGGATATGGCGGCCATTGTAGTGCGTTCTTCCCCCAGCTTTACCTTTACCTTTAGAAAGGAGATGAGGAGGAATTTCTTTAGACAGAGGGTGGTGAATCTGTGGAATTCATTGCAGCAGACGGGGGTGGAGGCCAAGTCAATGGATAGTTTTAAGGCGGAGAGTGATAGATTCTTGATTAGTAGGGGGTGTCGGGGGGTTACGGGGAGAAGGCAAGAGAATGGGGTTGAGAGGGAAAGATAGATCGGCCATGATTGAATGGCGGAGTAGACATGATGGGCCGAATGCCCTAATTCTGCTCCTATCAGCTGCACCCTTGTGTAAAGTGTTTAAGAATGAACTGCAGATGCTGGAAAATCGAAAGTAGACAAAAGTGCTGGAGAAACTCAGCGGGTGAGACAGGATCTATGGAGCGAAGGAAATAGGTAACTATTTCCAGTCTGAAGAAGGGTTTCGGCCCGAAACGTTACCTGTTTCCTTCGTTCCATAGATGCTGCCTCACCCGCTGAGATTCTCCAGCACTTTTGTCTACTCTTGTGTAAAGTCCTTTCTGAGTAATTTCCCTTATCTGTGCTGAATGCGAACCTGGTTCTGGAAGGGCAGAGTTTGGGGATAATGCAATAGATGAAGTAGTTTGCATCAAGAAGCCATTGGGATAACCTCAGTGGAAGCTTGAGAGTGATGAGTGGTGAGTGTGGAATTCTCTGACTCAGAGGGCGGTGGAGGCAGGTTCTCTGGATGCTTTCAAAAGAGAGCTAGATAGGGCTCTTAAAAATAGCGGAGTCAGGGGATATGGGGAGAAGGCAGGAACGGGGTACTGATTGGGGATGATCAGCCATGATCATATTGAATGGCGGTGCTGGCTCGAAGGGCCAAATGGCCTCCTCCTGCACCTGTTGTCTACTGAACTCACTGTGGAATGAATCCATTAACGGAGCCACTCTGCTGCTGCTGCTGCCGGATTCTAAGTTGTCCCTGCCTTCCCTCTGGAAGTCTCCCTCCTCGTCCCCATCAGATGCCGAGTTCCCAGAGCCCTGGTTAAACGGGGCCGGCCGCTCACGGTTAAGTCTGTGAAAGCGGCCCCATCACAGACTGTGAGCAGCAGCAGGGTTCACTATAGAAAGGACCATTGCGCCTATTGTAGATGGGTGGGTGGATACTCGTTCCCTCCCCTGCCCTTTACCCCACCCGCCCGTCACCTTATCTCTTCTCCCCTGAAGCAGGCAGGCAGGTCGGGCACAGTCGGAGCCGGCTCTGACATTGTTAAACTTGCAGCAACCGCGCACCGACTCCAACACTCCTGATCTTGAGCTGAAAGTCGAGCCGGTGTTCAGCCCCGGAGACCGTGTTGGGTAAATGCCCAGTGTCAGTTCCCTTGTCTTTCCGCAGTGAATTTAGTGGCGATTGTGATCCTGTCCCGGGGAAAGTGTGGCCTCTCCACCTGCACCACTCGTTACCTGGTGGCCATGGGTGCGGCCGATCTACTGACCCTCATCACCGAGGTCATTTTGTTTTGGATCCGACGGCATTACTTTTATTGGAGTTTCCTGTCCCTCACCCCTGTGTGCCGTGTTAACGATGTACTGACGTCTGCAGCTACAGACTGTTCTGTCTGGTTCACCGTCACTTTCACCTTTGATCGCTTTGTCGCCATTTGTTGCCAGAAGCTGAAAACTAAATATTGCACCGGGAAAACTGCGGCTGTGGTTCTGGCAACAGCCGGCGTTCTGTTCTGTGTGAAAAACATTCCCCGCTACTTCACAGTGGAACCCCGGACAATCATCGACAATGTCCCGTGGGGCTGTGACACGGTGGACAGTTATTTCACTGACCCCGGGTGGGTGGCATTTGACTGGATCGACACGGTTTTAACTCCGTTCCTCCCTTTCGCTGTAATCCTGCTGCTCAACGCTCTGACTGTCCGCCACATTTAGTGGCCAGTCGGGTCCGTAAGGGCTGAGGGGTGAGAGCAAGGGGAGAACCGCAGTGACCCGGAGATGGAGAGCAGGAGGAGGTCTATGGTTTTACTCTTCACCATCTCCGGCAGCTTCATCCTCCTGTGGCTGACGGTGGTTGTAAACTTCGTCTATTATCAGATCACAGGAACTGGAAATGATATGAATGATTCTCAATGGATCTTTAGCAGCGTCGGGTATTTGCTGAGGAATCTCAGCTGCTGCACCAACACATTTATTTACGCGGTGACCCAGTCCAAGTTCAGGGAGCAGGTGAAGAGCGCGGTGAAATATCCGCTCACCTCAGTGCTTCGGCTCATGAATCAATCCACGCCTGAGCGCATCCATCCCAGAGGCGGGCGGGCGGGCGCAGTCTCTCCGCTCCGGGCTCCCCCCCCTGGCAACAGGTGACGTCACGATGGGGTGCGGCAGCCAATCGGATCGGATCGTCCGCTTCCCTTTCGGCCAATCAGTAGCCCCTTCCCCCCCGGCAATAGATGATGCTGTATGGGGGGTACACAGCGACCAATCAGAGGTCCCCCACCTCCCCTTAGCAACAGGTGATGTCAGAGGACCTGTTCTGGAACCTGGAGCTAGACCAGGATCTCCAGGACTTTGTGTTCTAGATCCAAGATCTTCGCCTCCGCCTCTCTCTCCCTCTCTATCACACACCCTCTCGCTCTCCTTCTCTCCCTCTCTCTATCTCCCCTCTCTCTCCTTCTCTCTCTCTCTCTTTCTCTCCCCCACTCTCTCCCTCTCCCCCTCTCTCTCTCTATCTCCCTCTCTCTCCCTCACTCCCTCTCTCTCCTTCTCTCTCCCTCTCTCTCGCCCTCTCTCTCTTTCTCACCCCCACTCTCTCCCTCTCTCCTCTCCCCATCTCTCTCTCTCCCACTCTCTCCCTCTCCCACTCTCGCTCCCCCTCCCTCTCTCTCCCTCTCCCCCTCTCTCTCTCCCTCTCCTCACTCCCTCTCTCTCCTCTCTCCCTCTCTCTCTCCCCCTCTCTCTCTCTTTCTCACCCCCACTCTCTCCCTCTCTCCTCTCCCCCTCTCTCTCTCTCCCACTCTCTCCCTCTCCCACTCTCTCTCCCTCTCCCTCTCTCTCCCCCTCCTCTCTCTCTCCCTCTCCCCCTCTCTCTCTCAACAGACGATAACTAAAAAGACAATATGGGGAGAAAAGTTGAGGTACGAAGGTAACCTAGCCAAGAATATAAAGCAGGATAGTAAAAGCTTCTTTAGGTATGTGATGAGGCAAAAATGAGTTAAGACCAAAGTTGGACCCTTGAAGACCGAAACAGGTGAATTTATTATGGGGAACAAGGAAATGGCAGATGAGTTGAACAGGTACTTTGGATCCGTCTTCACTAAGGAGGAAACAAACAATCTTCCTGATATAGTAGTGGCCAGAGGATCTGGGGTAACGGAGGAACTGAAGGAAATCCACATTAGGCAGGAAATGGTGTTGGGTAGACTGATGGGACTGAAGGCTGATAAATCCACAGGGCCTGGAGGTCTGCATCTCTTTTTCTTTTCGCGTCTCGTTCTCTCTCTCTTCTTTCAATCGTTTTAGATTTAATTCATTTTTTCCGATCCGAGCTCTAGTTATATTTAAAGCGGTGTTTTGGCCCGTCCTCCGTCCGAGCTGGGCGGAGAGGGGGAACGAGAAAGGAGGAGGGGAGGAGGAGAGGGGAGATAAAAATGGGATATGGTTAGTTTTACCGTTACATATATATCTTTATACACACACACACACGCACACACACACGCGCGCACACACACACACACACACACACACACACACACACACACACACACACACACACACACACACACACACACACACACACACACACACACACACACACACACACACACACACACACACACACACACACACACACACACACACACACACACACACACACACACACTCACACACACACACACACACACACACACACTCACACACACTCACACACACACACACACACTCACACACTCACACACTCACACACACACACACACATACACACACACTCACACACACATACACACACATACACACACATACACACACATACACACACACACACACACACACACACACACACCAAACTCTTTATCGGGGGGTCTTTTATTGACAAATTTCACACATTTTCGACTAGAAATGAGAGGTGGAAATATGTGAGAAAAATAGATAGTTGCCTCTTTCATCAATTAGCGTGGACAAGGCTTCAGACATGTGCAAACTGAGAGAGAGACAGAGAGAGAAAGAAAGAGAGAGAGGGAGAGAGAGAAAGAGAGAGAGACAGAGAGAACGAGACAGAGAGAACGAGACAGAGAGAATGAGAGGGAGAGAGAAAGAGAGAGAGGGAAGAGAGAGAGGGGAGAGAGAGGGAGATATAGGGGGGGGGGAGAGAGGGTGGTGAGAGAGGGGGAGAGTGAGAGAGGGGGAGAGAGAAGGGGTGAGAGAGTCGAGAGAGAGAGTCAGGGAGAGTGAGGGAGATAGAGAGCGAGAGAGAGAGAGAGTGACGGAAGAGAGGGAGGGTAGAGAGAGAGGGGGGGAGGAGAGAGAGAGTGAGGGGTAGAGAGAGTGGAGAGCAAGAGAGGGGGGAGAGGGGAGAGAGAGAAGTGGAGAGATAGAGGGGGAGAGAGAGAAGGGGAGAGAGAGAGGGGGAAGGAGAGAGGGGAGACGGGAGAGAGAGAGGAGAGAGGTAGGGGAGAGAGAGACAGAGAGGGGGGAGAGAGAAGGGGAGGGAGAGTGGGGGATAGAGAGAGAAGCGAGAGGGGCAAGAGAGAGGGGGAGAGAGAGTGAGAGAGGTGAGAGAGAGAGGGTGGGAGAGAGAGAGGGGAGAGAGAGAAACATAGAAACATAGAAAATAGTTGCAGGAGTAGAGGCCATTCGGCCCTTCGAGCCTGCACCGCCATTCAATATGATCATGGCTGATCATCCAACTCAGTATCCTGTACCTGCCTTCTCTCCATACCCCCTGATCCCTTTACCCACAAGGGCCACATCTAACTCCCTCTTAAATATAGCCAATGAACTGGCCTCAACTACCTTCTGTGGCAGAGAATTCCACAGATTCACCACTCTCTGTGTGAAAAATGTTTTTCTCATCTCGGTCCTAAAAGACTTCCCGCTTATCCTTAAACTGTGTGACCCCTTGTCCTGGACTTC
>JAXLNO010001828.1:2500-31319 GCA_038087875.1 Malacoraja senta | reverse complement strand
CCATAGATGCTGCTGCACCCGCTGAGTTTCTCCAGCATTTTTTGTCTACCTTCGATTTTCCCAGCATCTGCAGTTCCTTCTTAAACGTGAATAAATTAAACTAAAACACATGTTGCGCGCAGGAAGGAAAGGGTCTCGACCCGAAACGTCACCCATTCCTTCTCTCCAGAGATGCTGCCTGTCCCGGCTGAGTTACACCGGCATTCTGTGAGCATGGAGCCATGCAGGTAAGGGTACCATTATTTCCAGTGCCGCCCCACAGCCCAGGTGGCTATTACCTGCTCACTCACACACAGAGACCAGGAATATAACGCTACGTGTTGTCACGTGCCCAGCTGGGTGTCAAGAAGCCCCCAGACATTTCTGCTTTAAGTTGGAGAGTCAAGAAACCTACAAATAGGACTGCAGACATTTTGCAATCATATTGGGGGGTTTTTCTAAGTGTTTTATTGTGTATAGTGTGTCCTTTTTTTCAGTGTATCGCTGCTGGCAAATTAATTTCACTGCACCTTCGGGCGCATGCGACGAATAAATTTGACTTTGACTGACTTTATTGATTTTTCATTACGTCATCTGTGGATATTGTGTTTCCGGGCCTTCATGAGTTGTGGTCAAGTCAAGTCAAGTCACTTTTATTTCTACAGCACATTTAAAGGGGTGGGAGATTGCAACCTTCGCCTGGTCCGCCCTGTTTCGACGAATGCAATCAACCTGGCGTGCACAATCAAATAAGGTCAAATAGAACAAGTTGTCCGACAACTTTAGGCTGTGCATGCTCACACGCGACAAGAAGGAGAAGCAGAACATTTATGAAACAACTCTCGTTGGCCAAAGTGCTTTACATTGGGTGGAGATACTAACGTTATACAAACAGTGGTTCATAGATTAAGTACACACATAAATACACACATACAGCCCTCCCTCAGAGGACGTCAAGAAAGGCTTGAGAGTAAAGATGAGTTTTAAGTCTCGACTTAAAGGAGTCGATGGAGGGGGCAGTTCTGATGGGAAGGGGGATGCTGTTGCACAGTCTAGGAGCTGCAACCGCAAAGGCCCGGTCGCCCCAGAGCTTATGCCTAGACCGCGGGATGTTCAGTAACCCCAAGTCGGCCGATCTGAGGGACCTGGAGGTGGTGTGGCGGGGCAGAATTAGACCATTCGGCCCATCCAGTCTACTCCACCATTCAATCACGGCTGATCTATCTCTCCCTATCAACCCCATTCTCCTGCCTTCTCCTCATATCCCCTGACACCCGCACTAATCAAGAATCTATCAATCCCCACCTTAAAATTTTCCACTGACTTGGCCTCCACAGCCGTCTGTGGCAAAGAATTCCACAGATTCACCACCCTCTGACTAAAGGAATTCCTCCTCATCTCGTTTCTAAAGGAACGTCCTTTCATTCTGAGGCTGTGTCCTCTGGTCCTCTAGACCAGGGTTGGGGAACCTGCGGCCTTAAGGCCACATGCGGCCTTCTAGGCCATTAAGTGGGGCCTTTTGAATGAATCCAAATTTTGTAGAACAAATTTGATTCACCCAATCTATATGTAGATTGAATCTATGTATCTATGTTTTTGTTCGCCTTTTATTATTTTAATTTTAATCTTAAAATGAACGTATTTAAAATACCAAAGAGTAAAAGAAGATTCAACTAAATAATCCTATATCTAAATGAAGTATCTTGGATGCGGCCTTATTAGGTTACAGCTAACTTAATGCGGCCTTCCAACATGAAAACGTTCCCCACCCCTGTCCTAGACTCTCCCACTAGTGGAAACATCCTCTCCACATCCACTCTATACTTTAGCCTGTTATGCCTCTGCAAGTACGAACTTCATTGTGTCGGAAGCAAGGGCGGAAATCGCTTTAAAAACATTTGGGGGGGTGGGTGGGGGGGGGGGACAATTTCCTGGTGGCCCGATGACAAGTGTACATGACATCTAATAATTTTATCTCCTCCCACTCCCCCCCCCCCCCCACCCCCCGCACACAAACACACACGCACCTTACACACACCTTACACGCATCTTACACGCATCTTACTACATCGATCCTGGGGCCTGGGGAAGACGAGAGACAGTGAAAGAAGGCCAAAAGTGGTGTAAATTAAAATAGATAGATATTTGCGCTGAGGCCTAACATCAAGGAGCTAGCGGCCTCCAACTGGAATCGACCTTGAGGGATCCTGTGGCAGAGCCTAGATTCCAGATTCAAGAGAGTTTATTGTCATGTGTCCCAGATAGGACAATGAAATTATTGCTTTGCTTCAGCACAACAGAACATAGTAGGCATAAATAAATACAGAACAGATCAGTGTGACCATGTACCATTGAATATATATATACACACACATAAATAAACAGATAATGGGCTATTAATGTTCAGAGTTTTGTATGAATTGAGTTTAATAGCCTGATGGCTGTGGGGAAGTAGCTATTCCTGAACCTGGTCGTTGCAGTCTTCAGGCTCCTGTACCTTCTACCTGAAGGCAGCGGGGAGATGAGTGTGTGGCCAGGATGGTGTGTGGGTCCTTGATGATGCTGCCAGCCTTTTTGAGGCAGCGACTGCGATAGATCCCCTCGATGGAAGGGAGGTCAGAGCCGACGATGATGGACTGGGCAGTGTGTACAACTGTCTGTAGTCTTTACCGCTCCTGGATGCTCAAGTTGCTGAACCAAGCCACGCTGCAACCAGTCAGCATGGACTTACCATCGCGGAGCTGACTGACTTCAGAGGCTGCGGAGGCGGCGTTGCGGCTGGCGGCTCGACTCCGGAGGTTTCGGCAGTGGGCCCTGTGGACGGTGGCATCGGGAGCTCGCAGGTCCCTGGTTGGTGACCGACTTTCGGGAGCGACAGCGACAGCGGCAGCTTCTTCCGCCCCGAATCGCGGGGCTTAAAGTCGGTCACGGGATCTACCATCGCCCGGCGGGGGCTTCAACATCGAGAGCCTCGATCGCCTCGATGCAGCAGTTTGGCTGCCTGACCGTGGGAGAAGAAGCAGGGAAGAGATAACATGGGGGGGGGGGGGGATTGTCCCCCACCACTCAAAACGGAACGTAACCCCATCGTTGGTTGAGGAGCAGCTGTAAATGGTTACAGTCGAGTGTATAGATACGTGGAATTCTGTGGAATTCTCTGCCTCAGAGGGCGGTGGAGGTCGGTTCTCTGGATGCTTTCAAGGGAGAGCTAGATAGGGCTCTTAAAAATAGCGGAGTCAGGGGATATGGGGAGAAGGCAGGAACGGGGTACTGATTGGGGATGATCAGCCATGATCACATTGAATGGCGGTGCTGGCTCGAAGGGCCGAATGGCCTACTCCTGCACCTATTGTCTATTGTCTATGACAAGGGAATAACATTTAGTGCAAGGTAAAGCCAGCAACGTCCGATCAAAGATAGTGCGAGGGTCACCAATGAGGTAGATGGTAGTTCAGCGCTGCTCTCTGGTTGTGGCAGGGTGTGGCAAGGTAAAGCCAGTCAAGTCAATGTTGGCAATCATGGGCATGTTGGGCCGAAGGGCCTCTGCCCGTCCCGTAGGAGTCTATGACTCACCAGATTTAATGCTGCATTGAATGGCCCCCATTGATTCCTGAGGAAAAATGATACGGACATTCCCACAATGATAATAAAGGAAGGCCCTGTGTGATGGAGCCATGCAGCTCCAGGTGCCTGTTGTACAGGCTCTATCTAACATGACTGAACATGACATGGCTACAAGCCATCGTAAATGACACCCTGTGCCGATACCCTGCAGCCCACTTCCCCCGACAGGTATCATTCTGCTCTGTGTTGAAAGGTTTTCAACCACAGTGTCAACACGACACTCATTCAAAGGCAGGCACGGGGTGTGTGATGCGGGATTACAGTCGAGTGACTCCCCCTCATTGGAATGTCCTTGGCTTATAGATCATGGAGCGCAGAAACACATTGGAGGAACAGCACCTCATATTCCGCTTGGGCAGCTTCCAGCCCAGTGGTATGAATATCCATTTGTCTGAAGAAGGGTCATCGATCCAAAACGTCACCCATTCAATAGACAATAGACAATAGACAATAGGTGCAGGAGGAGGCCATTTGGCCCTTCGATGTGATCATGGCTGATCATCCCCAATCAGTACCCCGTTCCTGCCTTCTCCCCATATCCCCTGAATCCGCTATATTTAAGAGCCCTATCTAGCTCTCTCTTGAAAGCATCCAGAGAACCTGCCTCCACCGCCCTCTGAGGCAGAGAATTCCACAGACTCACCACTCTCTGTGAGAAAATGTGTTTCCTCGTCTCCGTTCTAAATGGCTTACCCCTTATTCTTAAATGAACTCCTTATTCCTTCTCCCCAGAGATGCTGCCTGTCCCGCTGAGTTAATCCAGCTTTTTATGTCTATTGATTTATCCAACTTCAAGTAGCCCCGGCATTCCCTCTCTCTCCATCCCCCCCACCCAAGTCGCACCAGCTTCTCGTTCTCACCCAGCAAGCAGCTAACAAGGGCCTGTTTCCTTTATCATCGTTCCTTTTTTTGCATATCTTTCATCCATTGTTCTATGTCTCTCCACATCATCGTCTTTTTCTCTCATTTCCCTTTCCCCTGACTGGGTCTGAAGAAGGGGTCTCGACCCGAAACGTCACCCATTCCTTCTCTCCGGAGATGCTGCCTGTCCCGCTGAGTTACTCCAGCTTTTTGTGTCTATCTATGGAAACAGACTCCTTTGGCCCCGCTCGCCCTTGCCGACCAACGTGCCCCATCTATTGACACAAGGTGCTGGAGTAACACAGCGAGCCAGGCAGCATCTCTGGAGAACATGGATCAAGGTGACGTTTTGTGTGTGAATCTTTCTTCAGCCTGGTTCTGCCCCCCATCTACACTAGTCTACACCAGAACAAGGGGTCACAGTTGAAGGTCCAGAACAAGGGGTCACAGTTCAAGGTCCAGAACAAGGGGTCACAGTTCAAGGTCCAGAACAAGGGGTCACAGTTCAAGGATAAGGGGGAAGTCTTTTAGGACCGAGATGAGATTTTTTTTTTCACACAGAGAGTGGTGAATCTGTGGAATTCTCTGCCACAGAGGGTAGTTGAGGCCAGTTCATTGGCTATATTTAAGAGTGAGTTAGATGTGGCCCTTGTGGCTAAAGGGATCAGGGGGTATGGAGAGAAGGCAGGTACAGGATACTGAGTTGGATGATCAGCCATGATCATATTGAATGGCGGTGCAGGCTCGAAGGGCCGAATGGCCTACTCCTGCACCTATTTTCTATGTTTTCTATGTTTCTAGTCCCATCTGCCTGCATTTGGCCCATATCCCTCTAAGTCTTTCCCATCTATGTACCTGTCCAAATGTCTTTTCAATTTTGTGATACTACCTGCCTTAACTTTGAGTAACAAAAAGTTGCCCCTCAGGTTCCTATTAAATCTTTCGCCCCTTACCTTAAAGCTATGTCCCCTGGTTCTTGATTCCCCTATCCCGGGTAAAATACTGGTGTACTGTGTAAAAAATATAATGATTTTATACACTTCTATAAGAGTATAAGATCACCCCTCATCCTCCTGCGCGCCAAGGAACTGAGTCCCAGCCTGCTCAACCTCTCCCTGTAGCTCAGGCCCTCGAGTCCTGGCAACGGCCTCGTAAATCTTCTCCCCACTCTTTCCAGCTCGACAACATTTCTCCAACAAACAGGGAGACCAAAACCGAACACAGTACTTCCGAATGTGTGCACTTGTTTCCCCTGTGATAGAATAGTCCAGCAACCGGGGTACCACAGAGTAGATGGAGAAAAAACACACTCGCATCCTCCCAACGCAGGCATCTGGATTCCAGCTGCCTGAAAGGCCAAATAAAACAGGTGACCCTTGGAATCGATCAATCGATCGTTTGATCGACTGACTGATTGATTGATCGATCGATTGATTGATGATTGATGATTGATTGACTGACATCCAGTACAGCATCAAAGCCCGGACAACCAGGCTGCTAAACAGCTTCCCTCCACAGGCTGTGAGGCTGCCAAACAGTCTCTCCACCTGATTCTGCTGCTTTTTTTTGCACTGAGACGTTAATAACAAACTCTGGCACTGGCCACTTAAATCAGCTGCCCTGGACAATTTGTGACTGTTTTTACTTTTGTTGTTTTAACGTTGTTGTTTTTTACCTGCCTTTTTTAAAAACTATTCCTACTATTTTTATCAGGGACTGGATTGTTTTTATTTATGTGTGAAAAGTTTAAAGTTTTATGTGCCTGGGAAACCTCTTCTCATTTTGCTCTGTACAACTGCTGCTTTGCAAGAAGACAATAAAGGTTGGTTGACTGACTGACTGACATATACAGCAAGGAAACAGGCCCTTCGGCCCACCGTCCACTCAATTTATGTTATCCCACCTTCTCATTCCCACTCCCTGCAGACAAGGGGCAACTTACAGAGGCAGATACGATAGTGGAGTTTAGATTGGCATATCTAAAGGGGGGGAATGGAGGGATATGGATCACGTTCAGGCAGAGGAGGGTAATTTAACCTGGCATCTTGTCTGGCAAGGACACTGTGGGCCGAAGGGCCGGTTCCAGTGCTGTTCTGTTCCATGTTCTGTGTTTCAGGTGGAGTTTGGTTGTTAGTATTTTCTGATTTTTATTTCTAGATTTCCAGTACAATCAACTTTCAAAAGATCATTTTTGGAAATTCAATATTAAATCTGCTCTGCACTTTACCTTGCACTAAACCTTATTCCTCTTTATCCTGTATCTGTACACTGCGGACGGACGGCTTGATTGTAATCATGCATTGTCTTTCCGCTGACTGGTTAGCACGCAATAAAAAGCTCAGTATACGCGACAATAAACTGAACTATCAACAATGTAATTAAAGGCAGGTTAAATGCAAAGTGCAATCCCACCGCAGGTTTGTTTGCCAAAAACAGCACCATGTGACCCCCAGATAGACACACAAAAAGCTGGAGTAACTCAGCGGGTCAAGCAGCATCTCTGGAGAAAAGAAATAGGTGACGTTTCGGGTCGAGACCCTTCTTCAGACTTCTTCTAAAGAAGGGTCTTGACCAGCAACGTCACCTGTTCCTTTTCTCCAGAGATGCTGCCTGACCCGCTGAGTTACTCCAGCATTTTGTGTCTATCTTCGGTCTAAACCGGCACCTGCAGTTCCTTCCTACAAAGCATGTGACCCTATCTGGAGATTATAAAAGACTGCAAAACCTGGCATTGGGGTTTTGGGCAGATTCGCATTGGGCAGGTTGGAGAGAAAACACATGTTCCCGATGTTGGGGAAGTCCAGACCAGGGGTCACGGTGTAAGAATAAGGGGTCGGCCATTTAGCGCTGAGATGAGGAAGCACCTTTTCACCCAGAGAGTTGTGAATCTGTGGAATTCTCTGCCACAGAAGGCAGTGGAGGCCAATTCACTGGATGTTTTCAAGAGAGAGTGAGATTTCGCTCTTCGGGCTAACGGAATCATGGGGATATGGGGAGAAAGCAGGAACGGGATACTGATTCTGGATGATCAGCCACGATCATATCGAATGGTGGCGCTGGCTCGAAGGGCCGAATGGCCTGCTCCTGCACCTATTGTCTATGTTTCTATGTGTTGGCATTGTAGGGGGTTGGGGGCAGGAACTGTGCTTTGTTATTAGTCATAGAGTCATCCGGAGTGGAAATGAGTATTCTTCCTGGCATTGGGAAGAACTCCAAGAGAACAATCCGGAAGGAAATTCCATTTCACAGGCGGGTCGATTGGTATAAACACAAGAGAGCCGAGTGCAGTCATGTCACGGAGCAGAAAATCCTACTGGTTGCCGTTTAAAGTCGGTGGTTCTTAACCTTTTCGGCACCAGTACGCGCATGCGCGAACAAAATACTGTAGAAACATAGAAACGTAGAACATAGGTGCAGGAGGAGGCCATTCAGCCCTTCGAGCCAGCACCACCATTCATTGCGATCATGGCTGATCATCCCCTATCAATAACCCGTGCCTGCCTTCTCCCCATATCCCTTGACTCCCCTAGAGCTCTATCTAACTCTCTCTTAAATCCATCCAGTGACTTGGCCTCCACTTCCTCTTTCTCTTTCTCTTTCTTTTCTAGGGTCTATTTCTTAACTCTTTTTCTTTTGTTTTTAATTTTGCTCTTATAGGGTCTTCGTCCTCTTTTGTTGTCACATTTTCTACACTTTCACTTTTTCCTTCACTTTCTTCTTTCTTTCAATCTTTTCCTTTTCTAGTGTAAAAAATAAATGGAGTACATTAATTGTAAGAAGATATAAATGACGAGTACTAATGTATGTGGTTGTAATGTAATGCACTTCTAATAAATATATATATTTTTTTTTTAAATAAAAAAAAAAAAAAAAAAAAACATAGGTTAACCCACTCATTCCTGGGATCGTTCTTGTAAACCTCCTCTGGACCCTCTCCAGAGCCAGCACATCCTTCCTCCGATATGGTGCCCAAAATTGCTCACAATATTCCAAAGGTGACCTGACCAGCGCCTTATAGAGCCTCAGCATTACATCCCTGTTTTTGTATACAAGCCCTCTTGAAATAAATGCTGGCATTGAGTTTGCTTTCTTTGCTACTGATTTGATTTGCAGATTAACTTTTTGGGAATCCTGCACCAGCATTCCCAAGTCCCTTTGCACCTCCGATATCTGGATTCTCTCCCCATTTAGAAAACAGTCTACGCCTTTATTCCTTCTACCAAAATGCACACTTTGCTGCACTATATTCCATCTGCCACTTCTCTGCCCGCTCTCCCAACCTGTCCAAGTCCCTGCTTTCTCTACACTACCTGCCCCTCCCCCTATTTTCGTATCATCCGCGGACTTGGCCACAAAGCCTTCAATGAATTCTCCCAATTCTGCTAGCCCTTGCTGTCCCCTCCCCTTCATCAGCCCTCTGGTTGTCTCCTCCCCTCCCCCAGCCCTCGGGCTCCTCCTCCGCCTTTTTCCTTTTTTTCTTTCTTCTCCCCACCCCCTATCAGTCTGAAGAAGGGTTTCGGCCCGAAACGTTGCCTGTTTCCTTCGCTCCATAGATGCTGCTGCACCCGCTGAGTTTCTCCAGCATTTTTGTCTACCTTCGATTTTCCAGCATCTGCAGTTCCTTCTTTAACACTTCAATCTCCTCGTCCAAATCATGAATATACAACGTGAAGACTAGCGGCCCCAGCACCGACCCCTTGCGGAACTCCGCTAGTCACTGGCAGCCAACCTGAAAAAGCCCGCTGCATTGCCACTGTTTGCCTTCTGCCATCCAGCCAACCCGCTATCCATGCTAGTGTCTGCCCTTTGATACCGTGGGCTCCCATCTTCCTTAGCAGCCTCGCGTGTGGCACCTTATCAAAGGCTTTGCTCAAGATTGTCGTATGTGCTGCTCCTTGCGTCTGCAGGATCCCCTTATTGCCCACACTATGTTTTGGAATCCACGCCCCGTCTCCATGTGTAAGAGAATCCCAATTGCCTCTGGTCTGGGAATAAAGACCCTGTCCCACTTGGGTGATTTTTTTCGGCGACTACAGGCGACTAGGCTGTCGCCACATGGTCGCGGGGTGACACCTGCACGGTCGTGAGTCGTCTCCTCAAGTCGCCTAAAGATTGGTAACGTTTTTCTGGTCGCCGCTGGATATTCAAATGTTCAAAACTTTTCGGCGACTGTGGGCTTGACGTAGCTCGTCTTCTCCGGTGGTAGGTGCTGTCGTAGGTTGTCGCCAGGGTGACGCAGGTAGTCGCCAGGGTGCTGACTTTGGTGAATTCCATTGGCGAATACCTACGTCAACCGGCGACTGAATTGGCTTCAGTTTTTGGCGACAGGGTCGTTGCTTGTCGTAGCTTGTCGCGGGTGGACGTAGATTGACTTCGGTTGTCGTATGTTGTCGCCTGTGTGGTCGTAGGTTGTCGTAGGTGAGGTCGTAGGTGGACGTCCCAATGGGTCGCCACTTGTCAGTAGCTTGCTGTATATTGACGTCGACTAGGTGATCGTACCTTGTCGTAGCTTGTCGTAGGGGGTCCAATCGCCACTTTTTCGGCGAACTGCTACGACTATGGCAGTCGCCCGAAAAAAATCGCCTAAGTGGGACAGGCCCGTAAGATATCAGGTTCAAGAAGGAACTGCAGATGCTGGAAAATCGAAGGTAGACAAAATTGCTGGAGAAACTCAGCGGGTGCGGCACAGGGGCGGAAAACCCCAGGGGGGCCAGAGGGGACACGTCCCCCCCATGTTTTGAGTGGTGGGGGATATCCCCCCCCCCCCCCAAGTTTTTGTGATCCGTATATTTTTAAATCTCCGCTTTCCGCGAGACAGTGGGGGTGGGACTGATGATCTAGGGCACGATGATTGGAGGAGGGATGAGTGGGGGGGGGGGTTGGGACTGAGGATAGAGTGCGGTGATTGGAGGAGGGAGACGTGGCACAGACCTGCGCCTTATCCGCAGGCAGGATCGATCCCGGCCGGCTCTCCGCCGCTGTCCCGAGGGTCCCCCCACCCCACGGGTGGCCAGAGAGGTGGGGAGACAGACGCGAGCTGTTCCCCCAGGCCCACAGCCAGCGCAGAGAAACAGCGCTAAACCCAGCTCAACTCTGCCTGTCCCGCCAGGTGAACCTGCCTGGGCTTGCGGGAAATATGGCCAGCGCGGAGAAGCAGCGCTGGTGTCCCGTCAGTCCAGGCAGGGCTGTAGTTAACCCGGTGAGACAGGCAGAGTTGAGCTGCATATAGCGCTGGATTGAGCCTCCGAAGCCGCGTGTGCGTGAGTGTGCGCATGCGCGCGCGGCCGCTAAAAAATGGTGTCCCCCGTCCCCTCCATGTTTTGATAGCGAGTTCCGCTCTTGGTGCGGCAGCATCTATGAAGCGAAGGAAATAGGCAACGTTTCGGGCCGAAACCCGGAAGGGTTTCGGCCCGAAACGTTGCCTATTTCCTAGAGTGTAGATTGTTCAACTCTTTGGCATGGAGCGAAGGAAACGTTGCCTATTTCCTATAGTGGAGATTGTTCAACTCTTTGCACGGAGCGAAGGAAACGTTGCCTATTTCCTATAGTGGAGATTGTTCAACTCTTTGCATGGAGCGAAGCAAACGTTGCCTATTTCCTATAGCGGAGATTGTTCAACTCTTTTGCACGGAGCGAAGGAAACGTTGCCTATTTCCTTCGCTCCATAGATTGCTGCCGCACCCGCTGAGTTTCTCCAGCAATTTTGTCTGCCCTTAAAGATACCAGTTGTTCCCTGTGCAGATCTTGTACTTTTGTTGAAGATCCCGGTATCGGCGGTTCGTTGCTTTCAGGCAACTGAACCATCCCATCAACAACCAAAGAGCGGTCCTGAACTCTACTATCTACCTCACTGGAGACCTCTCGGACGATCTTCGATCAGAGTCTAACTTGCACAAAACATTATTCCCCTCATCATGCGTCAGTGGACGGCCACAATGGACGTAGCGGTAGAGTCACTGCCTTACAGCGCTCGCAGCGCCGAAAACCCCGGGTTCGATCCCGACTAACGGGTTGCTCGCCTGTACGGAGTTTGCACCTTCTCCCCGTGACCTGCGCGGGTTTCCTC
The DNA here is from genome assembly GCA_038087875.1 of Malacoraja senta. Lineage (NCBI taxonomy): Eukaryota > Metazoa > Chordata > Chondrichthyes > Rajiformes > Rajidae > Malacoraja > Malacoraja senta. The sequence goes on along the minus strand of JAXLNO010001828.1, from coordinate 19,789 downwards.
CGAGATCTTCGGTTTCCTCCCGCACTCCAAAGACGTGCAGGTTTGTAGTTAATTGGCTTGGTGTTTGGGTAAATTGTCCCCTAGTGTGTGTGTAGGATGGTGTTAATGTGCGGGGATCGCTTGTCGGCGCGGACTCGGTGGGCCGAAGGGCCTGTGTCCGTGCTGTATCTCTAAATTGAACTAAAATAACAAATGTATGATTCAGGACCTGGGGACGGGGTGTGTAAAGATACGAAGCAGGGACATCCCTTTTATCTTATTTGACTTTCTTATATCTTCTGTTTTCTATTTTTCTCTTTCTTTTCCTTTGGTTTTCTTTTTTACTGTTTCTCGTGTTTTCTCCTGATCTACGGGTTTCTCCGGATCACTCTTTCACGCACTTACTATCTTATCTAACTCTCTCTATTCTTCTCCTTCTTAAAGTTTCAAACAAGAAGTGGTACAGCAAATGTATTCTGTTATTTTGGGCTTGTATCACTGTAATGGACAGTACTTCTAATAAATAAAATATTAAAAAAAATATATATATATCAGTACACTGCGAATAGCTCGGTTGTAATCATGTATTGTCATGTAAATACATAGCAAAAGGATTTGAGTATAGGAGCAGGGAGGTTCTACTGCAGTTGTACAGGGTCTTGGTGAGACCACACCTGGAGTATTGCGTACAGTTTTGGTCTCCAAATCTGAGGAAGGACATTATAGCCATAGAGGGAGTACAGAGAAGGTTCACCAGACTGATTCCTGGGATGTCAGGACTTTCATATGAAGAAAGACTGGATAGACTCGGCTTATACTCTCTAGAATTTAGAAGATTGAGAGGGGGATCTTATAGAAACTTACAAAATTCTTAAGGGGTTGGACAGGCTAGATGCAGGAAGATTGTTCCCGATGTTGGGGAAGTCCAGGACAAGGGGTCACAGCTTAAGGATAAGGGGGAAATCCTTTAAAACCGAGATGAGAAGAACTTTTTTCACACAGAGAGTGGTGAATCTCTGGAACTCTCTGCCACAGAGGGTAGTCGAGGCCAGTTCATTGGCTATATTTAAGAGGGAGTTAGATGTGGCCCTTGTGGCTAAAGGGATCAGAGGGTATGGAGAGAAGGCAGGTACGGGATACTGAGTTGGATGATCAGCCATGATCATATTGAATGGCGGTGCAGGCTCGAAGGGCCGAATGGCCTACTCCTGCACCTAATTTCTATGTTTCTATGTTTCTATATACTGACTGGATAGCATGCAACGAAAGCTTTTCACTGGACCTCGGTACACGTGACAATAAACTGAACTAAACTGGCTGCAAATGTCAATACGCCAACTGCTTCACATCAAGCGAAGTGGAACATATAAGGCCCGAGTTAACTCACTCCACCCCCACTCTAATGAGTCAGAATAATACCACCCTTTAGACAACAGGAATTTGGAAAGTCAACGGCTTCATGAATGGAATTGAATGTGATGAATAATGAATTAAAATATGTATCAGCCAAGCGTGTATACGCACAAGGAATTTGCCTTGGTGTTTTGCCCGCAAGTAACAACAGGATATACAGTGGACAATTAAAAATAAAACATTACAATTTAAAAAATGTGAAAAATAAAGTACCCGGAATAAAAAGAGGCCACAGACTTCTGGCACAAAACGCTGGAGTAACTCAGCGGGACAGGCAGCATCTCTGGAGAGAAGGGACGGGTGACGTTACGGGTGGAGAATATTACTGTATTCAATAATATTACTGGGTAATACCCAGGTTGGTTTTCTAGAGGGTTAATTCCCCTTTGAATATCACTGGGATAATACCCCTGACTCTCAGTCTGAAGAAGGGTCTCGACGCGAAACGTCACCCATTCCTTCTCTCCAGAGACGCTGCCTGTCCAACTGAGTTGCTCCAGCGTTTTGCGTCTATCTTCGGTCTAAACCAGCCTCTGCAGTTCCTTCCTTAATCTTCCTAACGTACTTAATCTATGAACCAATGTTGTGTAACGTTAGTACCTCCACCGATGCGAAGCACTTTGGCCAACGAGAGTTGTTTTTTCAATGTGCTATAGAAATAAAAGTGACTTGACTTGACTTCCTACGGACTTTAGGCTGTCGAGTTGAGCTACTGCTCGTGGGGAAGAAGCTGTTTTTTTACGCCTGGCTGTGGCGGGCTTTGTAGTCCGGAGCTGGAGAGGAATGTCAGTCGGTCAGGAGGGGGAGCTGGATGCTACAGGGCCTGGGCGGGGAGAAACATTCACTGCGTTACCAGGCATTGAGCAAAAACAAGTAACAGCCCCCTATCACTTTCACAGGAATACCTGAAGCCTGAGCACATCGCTTGGTCAGAACGCCCAGATTGCAGGTTCAACGCAGCAGGGTGAAGGAATGATTTCATCCAGATGTAATCAGTCAGGGTTGGGGGAAAAAGAAAAAAAACTCAAGTCATTTATCCTCCGTGAGATAGTCTCCTCAATCAATAATGTCGTCATTTGTGGTCACCTGTTCCACACACCCTGCCAACTAATCACCGGCGATAACACATCGGCAAGGCGGGTGACGGGGGCTGGGTGGGGCTGGCCTCTGTTTAACACGGACAGCCAAAGGCAGAAGCCACCGGCGAATTGTGGAAACACACACGGAACAGATGAGTCAAGGGGAGATCGGCACAAAACGGCGGAGTTAATGGGCCTGTCCCACTTGGGCGACTTTTCAGGAGACTCTGGGGGTGGCCACGTGTTCGCGGGATGGTTGCCAGGGGAGTCGCCTTCGTGGCCGCGAGGAGTTCCCTGCATTCTGGGAACTAATCGCGGCCTAGTTACGGTCTCCGCGAATCTTTCAACATGTTGAAAAATTAGCGGCGACTAGAATGAAGCCGCCATGGAGAGCGGCCAGAATTCTCGTGCCGCAGGCGGGTCGTCGGGAGGTCGAAGGTTCTCGTAGGTTGTAGCCGGTGCTGACCGGTGAATTTCGTTGGCTCAATGTCCCCAATGTCCCCATTCCTTCTCCCCCCACCCTCCCTCCTTCCTCCCTCTTTTACATGACGTACCGTACACTGTGCTTTCACTGTCTTAATTACAGCGCCAACCTTCCTGTTCATCGCGGTGTGTGTCTGTATCACCTTGGCTTTGCACCGTGTGTGAATTTCACTCAGACAGCGCTCCCCCCGCTTGCCCTGTCCCCCGCCTGCATAACGGGCTGGTGAAGGAAGCGATGTGTGTGTGTGTGTGTGTGTGTGTGTGTGTCTGTGTGTGTGTGTGTGTGTGTGTGCGTGCGTGTGCGGGTGTGTGTGTGTGTGTGTGTGTGTGTGTGTGTGTGTGTGTGTGTGTGTGTCTGTGTGTGTGTGTCTGTGTGTGTGTGTGTGTGTGTGTGTGTGTGTGTGTGTGTGTGTGTGTGTGTGTGTGTGTGTGTGTGCGTGCGTGTGTGTGTGTCTGTGTGTGTGTGTGTGTGTCTGTGTGTGTGTGTGTGTGTGTGTGTGTGTGTGTGTGTGCGTGCGTGCGTGTGTGTGTGTGTGTGTGTGTGCGTGCGTGCGTGCGTGTGTGTGTATGTGTGTGTGTGTGTGTGTGTGTGTGTGTGTGTGTGTGTGTGTGTGTGTGTGTGTGTGTGTGTGTGTGCGTGCGTGCGCGGGTGTGTGTGTGTGTGTGTGTGTGTGTGCGTGCGTGCGCGGGTGTGTGTGTGTGTCCACTCTGACAGTCGCCGTTCCAGTGGCCGGTTTTTCAGGCGACTACTGCCAACTTGACAACAAACCACCATCTGCAATTCCTTCCTGCAAACGTCTCCCGGCTCTCTTAGCAAATCCACACTCTGCGTAGATGGGGGAACCGTCTACTCTCCATAGCAGCCGTCCCGAGGGCAGCATGCGCTGGTAGCGAGGTTCCTGGCAAAGACATCAACTACAAAGTTGTTGCCAGGCCTGGATGGGTGTGAGCTACAGGGAGAGGTTGAGTAGACTGGGAGAGTGCAGGAGGATGAGGGGTGATCTTATAGAGGTGTATAGAGGAATAGATCGGGTAGACGCACAGAGTCCCTTGCCCAGAGTAGGGGAATCGAGGACCAGAGGGCATAGGCTCAAGGTGAGGGGGGAAAAGATTTAATAGGTGACTATTTCACACAAAGGGTGGTGGGTGTATGGAACAAGCTGCCAGAAGGCCAATGGATATATTTTGGAAAATATTCCGCTTGGGCAGTTTGTACCCTAGTGGCATAAACATTGAATTCTCCAATTTCCGGTAGCCCTTGCTGCCTCCTCCCCTTCTCAGCTCTCCCTCAGCCCTAGGGGCTCCTCCTCTTCCTTTCTCCTATCTTCTCCCCCCCCCCCCCCGCCCCACCCTACATCAGTCTGAAGAAGGGTTTCGGCCCGAAACGTTGCCTATTTCCTTCGCTCCATAGATGCTGCTGCACCCGCTGAGTTTCTCCAGCACTTTTGTCTATCTAGGAAGCAGTTAGACAGGTACATGGATGGGACAGGTTTGGAGGGATATGGACCAAATGCAGGCAGGTGGGACTAGTGTAGCTGGGACATGTTGGCCGATGTGGGCAAGTTGGGCCGAGGGGCCTGTTTCCACACTGTATCACTCGATCACTCTATGACTCTATGTCGAGGTTTTACCGCACGCCATTAGCGGATCCGGTTTCACGCACGCTGCCCAGCCATTCCTACGTGGGCGTATTGTGTTTGCTAAATGTAATTGGAGAAGTCTCAGTTTACCCAGATGAAAGACGAGGTGATTGCAACGTGAGGTGATTTCCTCTTTATTACCCTCTGGCACTGCGGGAGATTGTTAATAACGAGAGCCGTCGGTACTTCACAGCTTTCTGGGTCTTGCCGTTTAGTCACATCTGGAATTGATATGTGAAGCGCGATACCTTCACCACCCTGGAATGTGCGTGGTTAATGAGAGCACTGAATTTAGTCCACTGGAGATCTTGGTTTTAGGGCCTGTCCCACTTGGTGATTTTTCTCAGTGTCGCCAAAAGATTTTGAACATTTCAAAATCCAGCGGCGACAAGAAAAATGTCGCGACACTTGAAAAAACACCCGCGCGTCAACACGTCGTCACCGCCGCGTCACGCCGCGGATTGTTCGGTGACCTGATACGTCAGTCAATGATGCCGGCAGTCGCCGAGAAAATCGGCCAAGTGGGACAGGCCCTTTAGGAAGTTCGGACTGTCCCCCGACAACTCTCACCAACTTCTGCCGATGCACCGCGGAACGACTTTTATGGGGGACGCCTCCCAGCGCGGTTTGAGGACAGCTCCGTCCAAGAGAGCGAGAAATTGCAGAGAATCGTGGACGCAGCCCAGACCATCGCGCCCACCAACCTCCTTACCCATTGATCCCATCTACACCTCACGCTGCCTCGGCAAGGCCAGCAGCGTAACCAAGGGCGAGTCGCTCCCTCTTCTCCCCTCTCCCTGTCAGGCAAGAGGTACAGAAGTGTGAAAACGCACACCTCCAGATTCAGGGACAGTTTCTTCTCAGCTGAACCATCTCACCAAATACAAGAGAGCTGTCTCTGTTCATACTGGCCAGCGATGCCTGCATGCTAGTGTGTGTAGGATAGTGTCAGTGCGTGGGGATCGCTGGTGGGTGCGGACTCGGTGGGCCGAAGGGGCCTGTTTCCGCGCTGTATCTCTGAACTAAATATGTGAGGTTGAACGTTTTGTGTCTGTCCTCGTTGGATTTGAGAAGAGGGCAGAGAGTGTTGGGAAACAGCGAGGGAAGGAGGAACTAACATTAGTAAAGAGAGAGTGCAGGCGAAACCAAGAGGATTTAAAAACCAACAGACCACACCTCCCTAGCCACACAGCGACATGTGGCAGCTAGACATTCGTGCGGATAGAAACATAGAAACATAGACAATAGGTGCAGGAGTAGGCCATTCGGCCCTTCGAGCCAGCACCGCCATTAAATGTGATCATGGCTGATCATCCCCAATCAGTACCCCGTTCCTGCTTTCTCCCCATAGCCCCTGATTTCGTTAGCAATAAGAGCCAAATCTAACTCTCTCTTGAAAACATCCAGTGAATCGGCCTCCACTGCCTTCTGTGGCAGAGAATTTCACAGATTCACAACTCTCTGGGTGAAAACGTTTTTCCTCATCTCAGTCCTAAATGGTCGACCCCATATTCTTAAACTGTGACCCCTTCTGTGGCAGAGAATTCCACAGATTCACAACTCTCTGGGTGAAAATGTTGTTCCACATCTCAGTCCTAAATGGCCGACCCCTTATTCTTAAACTGTGTGACCCCTAGTTCTGGCTTCCCCCAACATGGGGAACATTTTTCCTGCATCTAGACCTTTCCAATCCCATAAGAATTGTATATGTTTCTATAAGATCTTCTGATCCTTCCAAATTCCAGCGAATACAAGCCCAGTCGACCCATTCTTTCGTCATAATTGGGGGGGGGGGGGTTCAGGAGGGAAACAGAAATCATCGCTCAGTTGCAGAGACAAAGCTGTAATCTAAAGACTTGGTGGTTTAGGTAAAGGGCTGAATTTGTTTTAAGCAAAAAGCACAAAAGTACCGGAGTAATTGGACGCACTTAGAACATATTAAAAAAAAAATTATACTCATAAAAACGAAATCATTTAAAAAAAATCTTGAAGTCAGGGCAACTCATTTTAAAAAGATTGTAAATGATCTAATCCATGTCCGACAGCACTTAGACGCACAGAGTCTCTTGCACAGAGTAGGGGAATCGAGATCCAGAGTACATAGTGAAGGGGGGGGGAAGATTTTACAGGAATCTGATGGGGTAACTTTTTTTCACACAAAGGGCGGTGGGTGTATGGAACGAGCTGCCGGAGGAGGTAGTTGAGGCTGGGACTATCGCAACGTTTAAGTCGCAACTGGACAGGTTTAGAGGGATATGGGCCAAACGCGGGGCAGGTGGGACTAGTGTCGATGGGACATGTTGGTTGGTGTGGCCAAGTTAACTCGAACGACTTTAAGAAGGGTCAACTAGACAGGTACATGGATAGAAGAAGGTTTCGGCCCGAAACGTTACCTATTTCCTTCGCTCCATAGATGCTGCTGCACCCGCTGAGTTTCTCCAGCATTTCTGTGTACCCCAGGTACATGGATAGGACAGGTTTGGAGAAAAATGGGCCAGGTGGGATTTGCGTAGGTGGGACACACTCTAAATACAGACACGTTTGTAGGTTTCTGGCTTTGCTAACGTTTGTAAATTGTCCCCAGCATGTTGGATCATATTGGTGTGTGGAAGGAAACCTGGATCCACGCAGGACACGGGGAGAGCGTACAAACTCCGTACAGACAGCACCCGTAGTCAAGATGAAACCCGTGTCTCCGGCGCTGTGAGGCAGCAACTCTACCGCTGCGCCGCCATTTTACTTCACTTTGTTCTCTAACATCATTTCTCAATCATATCCAATGGACTCACATTTACTTTTTGTTTACATGCTTGCAAAATAACTCTTACAATTGTTTTTGCATCCTTGGATCGTTTACAGTCATAGAGTCATACAGCGTTGAAACAGGCCCTTCGGCCCAACTTTCCCGTGCCGACCCACATGCCCCCATCTATAATAGACACAACATGCTGGAGTAACTCAGCGGGACAGGCAGCGTCTCTGGAGAGAAGGAACGGGTGACGTTTCGGGTCGAGACCCTTCTTCAGACTGCCTTTTGTAGAGACAGACTCCAGTCTGAAGAACGGTCGTGACCCGAAACGTCACCCGTCCCTTCTCTCCAGAGACGCTGCCTGTCCCGCTGAGTTACTCCAGCATTTTGTGTCTGCCTATCTCCGGTGTAAACCAGCATCTGCGGTTCCTTCCTCCACATTATCAGTAACCAGTGGTTGGATCACACTCCTGTGCAATCTTTGCTTCTTAATGCAACTAATATTAGTTCAGCAATTATGGAATATACCATTGTTTAGACCTTGGCAAACCTTACAATCTATCCTTCCAACCTCACCCTACAAACCCATGTGATGTAAAGCTCAAATTTCATGCTCTTTAGAATGAGTTAATTGAAGTTCTGGCCTCACAGAGAGAAATGAGTAATTAAGTGTATTAGAACACACTGGCTGGTCTCCAAGTACTTGAAATCTCAAACCAGTGAGAGCGAACTGCAAGAGGCAGGTCCGTGGGATAAATCTAAGTTTCAGTTCAGTTTTAGTTTATTGTCACGTGTACTGAGTGAAACCCTTTCGTTGCGTGCTAACCAGTCAGCGGAAAGACAATACGTGATTACAATCCAGCCATTCGCAGTGTACAGATACAGGATAAAGGGTCCTGCACCTATTGTCTATTGTCTATTGTCTATTGGCCCGAAACGTCGCCTATTTCCTTCGCTCCATAGATGCTGCCGCACCCACTGAGTTGAACAATCTCCACTGTAGGAAATAGGCAACGTTTCGGGCCGAAACCCTTCTGGGTTTCGGCCCGAAACGTTGCCTATTTCCTTCGCTCCATAGATGCTGCTGCACCCGCTGAGTTTCTCCAGCATTTTTGTCTACCTAAAGGGAATAATGTTTAGTGCAGGGTAAAGCCAGTAAAGTCCGATCAAGGACAGTCGATAGTAGTTCAGGACCGCTCACTGGTTCAGTTGCCTAATAAGTTATACGGTGATAACGTTAGTCTCACGTTTCACAGTGAAATGTTTGTTGTAAATCGGAAAGAAATGATTTTAAGATCTCAATAGACAATAGACAATAGACCATAGGAGTAGGCCATTCGGCCCTTCGAGCCAGCACCGCCATTCAATGTGATCATGGCTGATCATCCCCAATCAGTACCCCGTTCCTGCCTTCTCCCCATATCCCCTGACTCCGCTATCTTTAAGAGCCCTATCAAGCTCTCTCTTCAAAGCATCCAGAGAACCTGCCTCCATTGTCCTCTGAGGCAGAGAATTCCACAGACTCACAACTCTCTCTGTGAGAAAAAGTGTTTCCTCGTGATATCTTTCATCATCTCACTTTCTCGGCAAGTTCAGTTTAGAGATACGGTGTGAAAACAGGCCCTTCGGCCCATCGTGTCAGCGCCGACCAGCGATCCCCGCACACTAACGCTATCCCACACACACCAGGGACAATTTACATTTACACCGAAGCCAATGAACCTACAAACCTGTACGTCTGTGCAGTGTGGGAGGAAACCAGAGCACCCGGAGAAAACCCACGCAGGTCACGGGGAGAACGTGCAAACTCCGTACAGACAGCGCCCGCGGTCAGGATCGAACCCGAGTCTGTGGCGCTGTGAGGCAGCAGCTCCACCCGCTGCGCCACCGGGCTGTCCAAGGCAAGGCTGATGTTCATTAACTACTGCCTTCACCTCCAGAATGTTAGAGGTGATCCATGTTTAATCACGGTGGCGCAGCGGTAGAGTTGCTGCCTCACAACGCCAGAGTGCACGGTTCGATCCTGACTACGGGCGCTGTCTGTTACGGAGTTTGCCCGCTCTGCCCATGAGTTTTCTCCGGGTGCTCCAATTTCCTCCCACACTGCACAGACGTACAGGTCTGCAGGTTATTTGGCTTGGTGTAAATGTAAATTGTCCCTGGTGTGTGTGTGTGTGGGGATAGCGTTAGTGTGCGGGGTTCGCTGGTCGGCGCGGACTCGGTGGGCCGAAGGGCCTGTTTCCGCGCTGTATCTCTAAGCTAAACTACGCTCTTAAAAAGGACCCATTTCCAGGCTCTATCTCTAAACTAAACTAAATTAAAAAAGCGGTCAAAATACAGTGATTCAGAACTGAAGGACTAAAGTAACCAACATCGCCTGGGTCCGTAATTGGAGAACACAGATTTAAGATTATGGACAAAAGAAGCAGAAGTGAGAGACCGGGATAAATTCCTCAGCGCTGAGTGGTTGTGATGTGGAATGCAATGCTTCAAAGGCTAGTGCAGGTCAGTTTAATAGCAGCTTTTAAAGGGAAATATGATACAAGCCTGCACATGGAATTGGCAAGGAATGAAGTCATTGTTTCAAATAAAACCCCAGGCAAGATGGTCTCAATGGCAGGTAGACAAAAATGCTGGAGGAAACTCAGCGGGTGCAGCAGCATCTATGGAGCGAAGGAAATAGGCGACGTTTCGGGCCGAAACCCGGAAGGGTTTCGGCCCGAAACGTTGCCTATTTCCTACAGTGGAGATTGTTCAACTCTTTGCATGGAGCGAAGGAAACGTTGCCTATTTCCTATAGTGGAGATTGTTCAACTCTTTGCATGGAGCGAAGGAAACGTTGCCTATTTCCTACAGTGGAGATTGTTCAACTCTATGCATGGAGCGAAGGAAATGGCGTTTTTCTTCCACGTAGCGAGATAGCAGAGAGTTGACGGGCAGGCTGCTGAGTCACATTGTGGCTTCATCAGTAACTTTGACATTTAGAGCGTGCGGCCACGGTGGCGCAGCGGTAGACTTGCTACCTAGTGGGCCTGTCCCACTTAGGCGATTTTTTTGGGGCGACTGCCACAAAATTTTCAACATGTTGAAAATTGTTCTCGACAGCGGCGGCGACAATTTTTGCTGTCGTAGGTTGTCGCCAGGAGTCGTAGGTGAATTCCATTAAAATTAGTCCCTGGCAGTCGCCTAATTGGGACAGGCCCATTACAGCGCTTGCAGCGTCGAGGACCCTGGTTCGGTCCCGACTACGGGCGCTGTCTGTACGGAGTTTTGTACGTTCTCCCCGTGACCTGCGTGGGTTTTCTCCGAGATCTTCGGTTTCCTCCCACACTCCAGAGACGTAAAGGTTTGTAGATTAATTGGCTTGGTATGAATGTAAAAATTGGCCCTCGTGTGTGTGTAGGATAGTGTTGGCGTGCGGGGATCGCTGGTCGGCGCGGACCCGGTGGGCCGAAGCGCCTGTATCTCTGGACTAAAAAACATAGGATGCAGTGCAGCGCAGGAACAGGCCTTTCGGCCCACTATGTCCGTGCCAACCATGCTGCTAAATTACTCAGCCTGCATGAGATCCATATCCCTGCGTATCCATGCACTTTCAAAGTCGCTTAAACGACATTATCTGCATCCACCACCACCTTGAGCAATGCGTTCCATAGCAGGCTCCGCCCTCTGTGTAAGAAAACTTGCCCCTCTCACCTTAAAGCTAGGTCCATCATCATGTTCGCTGACGACACCACTGTTGTGGGACGTATCACTGATGGGGATGAGTCAGGGTATAGAAGAGAGATCGAGCAACTGTCCATATGGTGCCAGCACAACAACCTGGCCCTCAACACCAGCAAAACCAAGGAATTGATTGTGTTCTTTGGAAGGAGTAGGATGGGGACCCACAGTCCCGTTTATATCAACGGGATCGATGGTTCAAAGGGTCAAGAGCTTCAAATTCCTGGGCGTGCACATCTCTGAAGATCTTTCCTGGTCCAAGAACACTGATGCCATTATTAAGAAAGCACATCAGCGCCTCTACTTCCTGAGAACATTACGGAGAGTCGGTTTGTCAAGGAGGACTCTCTCTCTAACTTCTACAGGTGCACAGTAGAGAGCATGCTGACCGGTTGCATCGTGGCTTGGTTCGGCCAACTTGAGCGCCCTGGAGAGGAAAAGACTACAAAAAGTAGTAAACACTGCCCAGTCCATCATCGGCTCTGACCTCCCTTCCATCGAGGGGATCTATCGCAGTCGCTGCCTCAAAAAGGCTGGCAGCATCATCAAGGACCCACACCATCCTGGCCACACACTCATCTCCCTACTACCTTCAGGTAGAAGGTACAGGAGCCTGAAGACTGCAACGACCAGGTTCAGGAACAGCTACTTCCCCACAGCCATCAGGCTATTAAACCTGGCTCGGACATAACACTGAACTTTATTAGCCAATACTGTTATTTGCACTTTATCAGTATATTGACCATTGTGTATATATTTATAGAATGCCTTGTAGTCAATGCCTACTATGTTCTGTTGTGCTGAAGCAAAGCAAGAATTTCATTGTCCTACCAGGGACACATGACAATAAACTCACTTGACTTAACACTTTGACATCTCCACACTGGGGAAAAGGTTCTGACTGTCTATCCGATCCATGCCTCTTATAATTTTACACGTCTCTTATCATTGGCATTTATCGTCATTGCATCAGTTTAATTTCACATGACAGTACAACAACGGTACGTCACGGTGGCGCAGCGGTAGAGTTGCTGCCTCACAGCACCAGGGACCACGGGTGCTGTCAGTGTGGAGTTTGCAAGTTCTCCCCGTGACCGCGTAGGTTTCTTCCCCGGTGCTTTGGTTTCCTCCCAACACTTCAAAGACGTACAAGTTTGTAGGTTAATTGGCTTCGGTAAAATTGTAAATAGTCCCGAGTGGTGCGTGGATAGTGTTCGCGTGCGTGGTGATCACTGGTTGGCATGGAACCGGCGGGCTGAAGGGCCTGTTACCGCGCTGTATATCTGAAGTCTAAAGTAAAGCCTAAATTCTAAACGTGGCAGGCTAGGACTTTGGAGCGATCGATCTTACAGAGGAATACACGGGGTTGAGACCGATGTCGGGAAGCTGCAAAAGCCCCACGACGTTCGACTAGCCCCGACCCGGGGGTAGAACGCCCGGCGCGGGAGAACTGAGATTCCACCCCGATGCAGGAGCTTGATCACCCCGACGAGGAGGCCCGCTACCGGCTATGGGAGTAAGATCGTCCCGTCAACGGACGGTTAGAGGCCCCCGACTGCTGGAGGACAAGAAGAGATTGAACTTTTTTTTTCGCCTTCCTTCACAGTGAGGAATGTAGAGGAGTCAATGTGGTGGATGTTTATGTTAAAATGTATTTTGTGTGTTTTGTTGATTTTTATTGGTGTGACAGACTTGGCAAATGAAATTCCTCGTATGTTGCAAATAATACTAATAAAGCTAATAAAGTATGATTATGATGTCTTATGATGACGAATGTTCAGAGTCTTTGACCTGGGATAGGGGAATCAAGTCCCAGACATCACAGGTCTAGGGTGAAAGGAGAAAGATTTAATAGGAACCAAAGGGGCAACGTTTCCACCCAAAAGGGTGGTGGGTATGTGGAACGAGCTGCCGGAGGAGGTAGTGGACACAGCATTTAAAAGGCACTTGGACAGGTTAACGGCTGGGAAAGGTTTTGATGGTTATGGGCTAAACGCAGGCAAACGGGCGCGTTTCGATGGGGCCTGGACAAGTTGGGCCGAAGGACCTGTATCCGTGCTGAATAACCTTCAGTCTGAAACATATAAGATTATTAAGGGTTTGGACACGCTAGAGGCAGGAAACATGTTCCCGATGTTGGGGGAGTCCAGAACCAGGGGCCACACAGTTTAAGAATAAGGGGTAAGCCATTTAGAACAGAGACGAGGAAACCCTTTTTCTCACAGAGAGTGGTGACTGTGGAATTCTCTGCCTCAGAGGGCGGTGGAGGCCGGTTCTCTGGATGCTTTCAAGAGAGAGCTAGATGGGGCTCTTAAAGATAGCGGAGTCAGGGGATATGGGGAGAAGGCAGGAACGGGGGTACTGATTGGGGATGATCAGCCATGATCGCATTGAATGGCGGTGCTGGCTCGAAGGGCCAAATGGCCTACTCCTGCACCTATTGTCTACAGTCTATTGTCTAAAAAGGAAAAGTCACTGGAAACTCAATACCAGAACACCAAGGTTTATTACAAAAGGAAACAAATCATTTTGGCCTGAATAAATAAATCGAGTTCTAAAATACAAGCAAATTAAAAGGCCACAGAGCAAGATCTCAAACGTACAGCCAGAGGCGACAACATTAACTCAAAGTTAAATAAATAAGAACAAATCAAGCAACAGAGCACAGAATAAATACACTTTAAATTAATATTTTTTCCTTTTTTTCGTAAAAAAAGCAAGGGTTTCTATCAAACTATTTTTGAAGAGATTTTACAAAATATATATATATCTGTCAAATTCTTAAACATCAGGAAATAAAAAACCAGCCTGTGCAAATGCAATTGTTTTTCATTAATAAAACAACTCGGGTTTTTTTGAGTGGGGGGGGGGGGAGGGGGGTAAATAAAAGATATACCTGCCCTTCCTTATCCAGCTTCGCCCCTCTCCCTCCTCCACCTGATGTCGTGTGTGCAAACTTTCTCCCCTCTTTGCAAGGGGGAATGAAACGGTTATGGTTTACGGATCACATGGAGATTCCTACACTCTCTCTCTCTCTCTCTCTGGGTGAGAGAAGTTGTGTAAACGGGACTTGCCTGCAAGATGCAGGAACCCAGGGACTGAGTTTCGGGAGCGTTTATTACGCCGGGTATCCGAGTGGCCGCGGGCACTTTGCAAGTTAACAGAGAGTTCGCTCGCTCGCCGCTCATCGTGTGAACCAAAGATCCTATACCGGACGGAGCAAGATAGACCACTCCCGCTAAACGCAATGGGCTGACGTGTAGTACGCAACGGGGCGTCCATTTTAGTAACCCGACCCGATCCGACCCACAGTGTAATCAACGTTGCGGGGGAACAATTTGTTCTGAAAATTCTGAAAATGAGAAGATTTTCCCCTGAATAACTTTATTTTTACCAAAGAGGATGTTTCCGTAACCGGCTTCCGTCTCCGCACTAGTTATCTTTGCTCCGCTGTGATGGGATCTTTGGCGCGGAGACGGAAGCCGGTAACGGAAATGGGGCCTTAAATGACCCCGTGAATCTGCCCCCATGACCGTACTACGTCTTTTTCGTCGAGTGGGCCATCTTGCTCGCTATAGGATCTTTGGTGTGAACTGAGGTAGTCAGAATTACAGAAGACCCACGAGGGTCTCACTGTAGATGCCGGGAGAAGCGGTTGGCAAATTCAATTGACAAAAAGGAACTGCAGATGCCGGTTTACACCAAAGATCGACACAGAAATGCTGGAGGAACTCGGCGGGACAGGCAGCATCTCTGGAGAAAAGGGATAGGTGACGTTTCCACCTGAAAAAGCCACCCATCCCTTCTCTCCAGAGATGCTGCCTGTCCCGCTGAGTCACTCCAGTTTTTTGTGTCTGTCTATCTTCGTTGCTAGTCGAGACCCTTCATTAGTTTCCCCACACTCCAAAGATGTACATGTTTGTAGGGTAACTGGCTTGGTATAATTGTGAAATAGTCCCTGTGTGTGTGAGTGTGCGGGGATCGCTGGTCGGAGTGGACTCGGTTGGCTAAAGGGCCTGTTGACGCGCGCGCTGTATCTCTAAACTAAACTAACCTAGAGCAAGCTTCTTTAAAGCTCCTTGTTGCCCCGTGGAGGCTCAACTTTAATATAATATAGAAACGTCGAAGATGTGACTAGATGTTCCTTGCACTCACCCCCCCCACCCCCCTACCATCTCCCCTGAACTTTGCTAAAGGGGGAGGTCAACAAATCAATGCCTCAAATCAAGACACCCCTGGATCTGAATGTTGGGTGGATTCCATTCCGCCAGCCACACACTGGGGTGGGAGATTGCAACCTTCACGTGGTCCACCCGGTTTCAACAAATGCAATCAACCTGGCGTGCACAAACAGAAGATCAAACAGAACAAGTTGTCTTAAGGGCCTGTCCCACTTACGCGACCTTGGCTCGCAAATTACGCGACCTCGTGGTCGCTTGAGGCGTCCGGGCACCGTATGGCCGCGCGGGGCCGGTCCCACTTAGAAGCGCGGAGTTGTGCGGGGCTGGTCCCGACATCGCGCGGGTCTCCGAAATTCTGGCAGTGGCCGAAATCTTCGCGCGCCACCGGCCTGTCGGCACGCAGGCGCACTGCGGTCGTACGCAGCGTCTCGACGGCGTACGCCTAGCGCGTGGCGTTGCGTGATGACGTCACCGCCCGACGCCCAAATTCAGTCGGCCCGCCTCCTGCCCAGCTGATTGGTAAGCATGACGCAAATGACGTCACGCGCGAACTTCGCTTCCGTTTGGTCGCGCCAAACGCACGCAAGTGGGACAGGCCCTTTACAACTTTAGGCTGTGCACGCCATATGCAAGAAGAAGAAGAAGACACACACACACACACACTTTGAGATACAGCCACTTGGGATCGATGGCTCTGAACGGCTTCCCTTCCATGTCGTGTCGCCATTATGCACCACCACCAGTGGCAATCGCAGGTTGAGTTAATAAGGCAGGGTTGGCTAAGTGGTCCGTTCTCCCCCCCCCCCACCCCCCTACCCTCCCCCATCTCCGGATTTTAATAATCGAGTTGTTTCTCCAGTGCCAGCCACACACAAGTGCAGGGACCGTCGATCCATTCAAGTAACGTAAGTCCGTGGAACAAGGTTCACCCACTCTATCCCGGGGTACAGGAGGGCTTCACACCGTGTACACACCCATGCTGCTGGCCTGTTCCTGCAGCCCCAGGATGCTGAAGGCAATCCGCTTCTGATGTCCCGGCAATCGGACTCCGACCACCGTCACGTCCCTGAGAAGAGAGGGCAGAGTTGGCACGTTAGTCTGGCTTAGAGCGATGTTTGAGAAGCGTATGCTGGAAAAATCAAAGGTAGACAAAAACGACCAGGTTCAGGAATAGCTACTCCCCCACAGCCATCGGGCTATTAAACTTGGCTCGGACAAAACTCTGAACATTAATAACCCATTATCTGTTTATTTGCACTTTATCAGTCTATTTATTCATGTGTGTATATATTTATATAATGGTATAGGGACACACTGATCTGTTTTGTAGTCAATGCCTACTATGTTGTGTTGTGCTGAAGCAAAGCAAGAATTTCATTGTCCTATCAGGACACATGACAATAAACTCTCTTGAATCTTGAAACGTTGGAGAAACTCAGCGGGTACGGCAGCATCTATGGAGCGAAGGAAATAGGCAACGTTTCGGGCCGAAACCCTGAAAGGTTTCGGCCCGAAACGTTGCCTATTTCCTATAGTGGAGATTGTTCAACTCTTTGCATGGAGCGAAGGAAACGTTGCCTATTTCCTTCGCTCCATAGATGCTGCCGCACCCGCTGAGTTTCTCCAGCTTTCTTGTCCACCTAAGTAAATCGAAGTCCCGTTCGCGACTGTTGTTGTTGGTTTTTCACTTGCCGTGCGCAAGGCGGACGTCAGATACAATCTTCTTCTTCTGTCGACAGACCAGTTGAAACCTTTGAAGACCTACGTTGACCCCCACACGTACGAAGACCCCAACCAGGCGGTCCTGAAGTTTGCCGACGAGCTTCTTCCTCCGCAATCACCAAGCAGAAGGTGATTGGAGCCGGTAGGTAAACGTCGCCTATTTCCTTCACAGAATGAGCCTGAGTTCACATCTGAACTATCACCCTGGCGACGTTTCGGCTCGAGACCCTTCGCTCCATAGATGCTGCCCCACCCGCTGAGTTTCTCCACCATTTTTGTCCACCTGCCTTGGAGCGAGTTTAGTTTACGCTACGAGACCA